>JAWDGP010003771.1:12500-20000 GCA_033675545.1 Elysia crispata
TCTCTCTCTCTCTCTCTCTCTCTCTCTCTCTCTCTCTCTCTCTCTCTCTCTCTCTCTCTCTCTTTATTCTCAAGGCCTAGCCCATGTTCCAAGAACTGCTGTGCAGATTTGAAGGAGGTAGCTCTATCGATGAGGTCTCCAAATTTTATGACGAGAGCCAAACCATAGCTGCAAAACATTTTCAATGCTGCAATATGCCCTGGCGACAGAGAAGCTTGAAAACTATGCCTCAGTAGAGGAACAGCTAGCCAGGGATTAAATTTCTGAAAGAAAATAATTGCTTTTGATTTTTCCCTCTAATCAAACTGAACAAGATGCCCGAAACAGCAGAAATTCTTCGTTATAAATGTGAAGCAGCTTCTCCCTCTACAAGTTAATCCTCTCGGAAAGATTGAGCAGCCTTAATGCAGACTCACTGTGTTCTTTGGCTTTCTAAGCCTACAACAAAAACATGTTTGCTAATTTTTTTAACTAAATAAAAATAGCCACGTAAATTTTGAACACTCATTGTTCCAACATTTTTGTTGCTATTTTTTATATTTTCCTACTTTGCTACTGGTACTGTTTTCAACTTACTAACATGCTCTGAGGGCGAAATTTTATTCGTATCCCATATTAATATTCCAGTTGGGTTTCTTTTTTTTTAATTTTTGTCATGAAGTACATCTATACTACATGTGTTGAGGTGCAAAGGAATTTATGCAGTAAACCACATTTAAACTAAAATATCCGGCCAAATCAAATGGTGTTCAGACACCTAATTTATTTTCTATTTAAAACATTCTGGTTCAATCAAAATGATTTTGATTTTTGTGAACCCTAGAACTTCAGTTTAACATTGTTCCACTGTATTTTCACTTTCCTAATGCCTCAGCCACCTTCCTTACATTAATTATTCTCATAATCTAACTTTTTTTTGTCATTCTATGCTGCTAGCAATGAAGTGAAAAGTGTTTGCTCTTTTTACAGTTTTCAAGTCAGAGGGATAATGTACTTAATTTGAGCATTATATGGAGTTGGGTTTGCTAATTTTTCATTGTATCAGATTACTCTTTTTCTATCCCTTCGATTATTTTTCCTCATAGATTTTCCTTGTGTGGCTGGGATGGGTCTACATCATATCCTAAACCTGTGTGTCAATGTCAGGTCATTGTATCAAGTTTGGAAATTTCTTCAAATATAATAATGTATATACATAAGTTATACTTTAAATAGTTTTTACATAAATAAAAGATTTACGGGAACAATTTAAGAATTTTTTTGCAACTTGCAAAATTTCCAGTTTTGGTTTGCATAATTTGCAATTATTTTTTTTTACATCATTCCATGGGGCCAATTTATAAAAGGTTTTTTGGTTGAAATTTTTTTGATGCTCATCTTCAAGACTAAATGTTAATCTTAATTCATTCAACATTTGTTATTCTCTCACTCTCTATACCCACATAAAATTGTGGCAACAATATTTTTGTTGGCAGATAGGAGCAATACTATTTGCCATTGTAAGCAATTTTCCTAGGCATCTGGATCTATAGATCAGTACATCAGTATTGTAAAACCTGTAGCAGATTCCTTGAGTTTGAATTTTTTCAGAACTCAAAAATGTTCCTGTTATGATCTGCCTGTACAAATTAAATCAATCATCTATCTTAAACTGTCTACATGTAAATGGAGTAATATTGTATAAATAAAAACAGTTCAGCTCAATATTTCACTTTTATTAAGTTTTAAACAGACACATCCTCAGTTATCCAGCCTGACTCATTTAAGTGAAGTCAAAATTTCCTGCTGACTGTGCAATCTTTTATTTTTTATAACATACAAGAAAACTGTTCATTGATCCCTTTACTAAAACTAGAGAGCGTTTAAACAATGCTAAGAAAGTGGGAGTGGAGACAGACTAGTTATAACTGCACTGTGTAAATTCATTGGATTTATCAGATAAAAATACAAGCATAAAATATTAGGCACTATTAAATACATTTTTTTGCATCAGTCTGTGCTTGTGCTATGAACACTACTATTTCTCCAGGTCCTGCAATGGCCACATTGTGTCTAAATACTAAGGTTAAGGTAGCATTGTACAGGTACATGTAATTCTATTCTTTGTTTTATTTATGGAATGTGTTTTCCAACGGTATACTTTCAGTAATGAAACTTTTTGTATCTTTATTGAATTACAAATAAATTAGGCTATAGAAGCCAAAATCTCATTATGCATTTTTTTTAATTATTACAAATTTTGGTAATTTTTTACGTTTTCATTCTGAAGCTCTCTTAATTCCTCATATCTCTCTACTGTCTCACACCTCCTTAATAATAAAAGTCCTTCTTGCATAATTATCTATCCTCAATCCCTTGAAATCCCTCCCTCTCAGACAATGTAAAAAGTGGGGTCTTTTCCTAACAACTTAAATTGACAAATTAGCCTCAGAATCAGATCAGGTTAATCTGTTTTGTATCTGTGTTGCCTTTTTTTCAAAGTTGACTTTGCAACAATCGATGGCCTTTTCTGCAAATAAAACAAGCATCCATTCTGCAGATTGGGTCTGAAACTATGGTTTACAGTTCTCAGGGCAGCTGATGTAGTTTATGTGGTTTTAAATAAGAAATGATCGGTAGCTAGTAGGTCTCTATCAGTATCATATGCATGGGAAATGATTAATCTTACACAGCTTTCCCATTTTTCCCATGTCCTGTTTAAATTTCATTTAAAACAACTGATTTAATGAATGTTTAAGTTTACAGCAGTTTTAGCAGGTGTCATTTTAAATTTAGAAGAAAAAATAATAAAAATTAATGAATATTTTATATTTTATTTAATACTACAGTGAATAACCACATTCTTTTTTATTTATAAACAATTTCAAAAGCAAAAAAAAATGCTTATTGTACTACACTTTAAGGTTTCGATTAACAAAATTATCCCTTTAAGATGAAAGCTTGTTTCATTTTTAATAGTAAGTCGCATACTTTTTAGCAATTTTTATTGATGTTTATTAAATGTGAAAATTGTATACGACTGGATCTTTTTTTATCTTGTAGATAGCCTGAGCCATGATTCAGTTGGTCTGTCCAATGTTATGCTTAACTTGTCTACAAAATACTATTGAAATATTTAGACACTTAAGAACTGTCATCTGAAAAAAACGTATTTGTAGCAAAGGTGAGAAAATTTGAAATGAAGAGAGTTAAAAGTAGAAGTTACAGCTGTAACTCCTAAATGGTGTCCATTTCAGTCCAAATAACATAAATTTATTAAAACTTTGCAAAGTTAACCCAATTAAATGCAGAGGACAGCACTCTACAATAAAGAAAGGACAAAATTTAAAAAAGAAGCTTCATTAAAAATGGGGATTAAAATGCTATGATGGTATCAAAAAGCAAGGTTAGTGTTGGCTTAAGGAAAAAATGAGGTAGGATACTAAAAGCACAAAAAATATTTAAACCAAAATGTTTGGTAAAACAAAAATCGTGATGTGTCCCCAATTTCAATTGAATAAAGAACTAGAAGAGTTGTACTGAGTGTTCATCAAGCAAAAACTAACAGTCGTGAGTTACGATAGAATGAATATTTGAAATGATCTACATAAATTTACGAAGCTAGGTGAAATATTATCTTATAGGGACTCTCAAAAAAAAAAAGTATTGAAAGGAAAAAAAAAGGAGGCGGGGGGGGGGGGGGGGGGTTGTTTGTTGTTTTGTTTTATTTGCTTTTTCTTTTTGTTTTTTCTTTTTTTTTTTTTTTTTGTTCTGTGTGTGAGTGTGTTTTGCTTGGTAATGGTGACAGTACCGTTGGCAAAATAACTGCAGCAATCGCTTCTCATCTCTGTGAGGAAGGAAACCAGCATTTTATCTTTTTTGAGTCTTTTCTGCAATGGAATCAAGAAAGACCCGAGGCTGGGATAACCTCACTGTGCTTGACAGTTTTGTTTCTTGTTTTGTTAATGTTCCAATCGATAGTGCTGCCGTACCAATTGTTGAGCTCGATGGTCTTGATGGCACTACTTCTGTTGATGTTGCTCATTATTTAATTTAAGTGTTGTGATTTCCAAAACGATAGATTGACAACTAGAGGAGAAAGGTTGAAGACTTCCGATTGCAGAGGAAAGTGAGGTATTTAGAGGGAAAGGCTCAGAGAGAGAGAGAGAGAGACAGAGAGACAGAGAGAGAGAGAGAGAGAGAGAGAGAGAGAGAGGGACAGAGACAGAGAGATAGAGAGAGAGACAGAGAGAGAGATAGAGAGAGCCATCGACAGAGTCACAATATGTAAACAAGCAGAAAGACTGAGACGGTCCTAGGGCGAGCTATAAGAAAAACTACTGGGGTGACCGTCGTACACAAACACTGAGAGGTTGTATTTTATTTATTGACAGTAAAACGGATTCAGAAGAACTCGGGATGTTTTCATAGGTCAAAATTGTGTAACGAGAGAGAGAGAGAGGCGGGGGAGAGAGAAAAATATAGGGGAAAAGAAGAGAAACAGAGACAGAGACAAGCGTACAGACAAAAGGGTACATGTATTCTGATAGAGAAAAAAAGATATGAGAATAGAGAGGTGAAGGGGTCAGACTCAGAATGATAAAACGTGAGAAAAAAAAGGGAGAGAGAGAGAGAGAGAGAGAGAGAGAGAGAGAGAGAGAGAGAGAGAGAGAGACAGAGACAGACAGACAGACAGACAGAGAGAGACAGAGACAGAGACAGAGACAGAGACAGAGAGGGAGGGAGATGCACCGTATTTTGGTTATTGCAAATATTCCTGCTATGCTTTTTATTTCCTGCACACTTGAAATTTTGACCAAAGTAAATATACATGAATAACAAATTCCAAGTCGTATTTTGAACTCTAATCATAATAATGCTTGGAGATGGGTAGTCTAGTTTACCTAATGTGGTATGTGTGTAGGCTAGGATGCAGTCATTCATTGAAGCCAGAGATTGCTAGACTGGAATCTCTTTGGTGAAACAGCTTTAGCTCTATTGGTAGGAAGCACAAAGATAGAGAGATAGAGAGAGGAAGAGAGAGAGAGAGAGAGAGAGAGAGAAAGGGTGGGGGGGGGGGGATGAGGTATAGAGAGAAGAAGTGAAGGGGAGGGAGATTAGATGGCAGAAATGAGGGGCTCAAAGAGGCAATTCATAAATTCACCACCCAGGAAAGGCTTCAGACAGTCTCGGTTCTGCTGATCAAGTAATACTTTACACATGTAGTTAAAATTCATCAAACACATTAAACGGAAACTATCCAATTAACCATATTATAATTATTCCAAAAGGAAAATTAGAGAAACTGGCAACTTGATAATTTCATTCGCAATCTGTGACGCGTATACCTCAATGTCATGTTGCTTTTTTTTTTTTAACCCGATAACCATGTTGTCCATTCTGTAGCTGTCGGGTGAATCAATATTTGACTCAGAGGCAGAGGCTTTTGAGGACATGAGGAACTTTCCAATCAACAAGTGCAGAGTACACACAAGGGTACTATAGGCCTGATGAATGCGGTTATGATTCTAGTCTAAATGTTGAAAAAGAGAGAGAGAGAGAGAGAGAGAGAGAGAGAGAGAGAGAGAGAGAGAGAGAGAAAGAGAGAGGGAGAAATAGAGAGGGGGGGAGGAGAGAGAGAAAGAGAGAGGGAGAAATAGAGAGAGAGGGGAGAGGAGAGAGAGAGAGAAAGAGAGAGGGAGAAATAGAGAGAGAGAAAGAGAGAGGGAGAAATAGAGAGAGAGGGGGAGGAGAGAGGGAGAAATAGAGAGACATATTGCAAAGATAAAGCATATGAATTCAGAAGAAGGTTTTGTGAGAATACAGACATAATTTATAACAGAGAAATATAGGAGAATAAAGAGATTGAAATGTGAAAACAGAGAGATTGCTAAAAGGAGAAACAAGTTATTGAAGAAAAAAAGAAGAAGAAGAAAATGTTACTTCATAGTGATACAGCAGAGATAAAGATCGAAAGACAAAAATTGAGGGAGAAAAAAAGGATGGGTGGAAGATCAAGAGATAAAGGGGAAGATATGGAATGATAGAGAGAGAAGATTTTATATCCTTCCCAAGATCCACAAAGAAGAGAGCCCAGGGAGGCCCATCATAGGTGGTTACGGGTGTCCCTCAGAGATTATATCTCAATTTGTGGACTACCATAATATGAAGGATCTGGTCAGCCAGCTACCTTCATATGTCCATGGTGACATGGATTTCCTCCAAAAAATCCATGATATTAATAAGACAGGCCCTCTTTCTCCAGATACCCTTCTTTGTACAATGAACGTCAGCGCATTGTACACTAATATCCCACATAAGGAAGGTACGAATACCTGTTGCGTAGTCCTGGAGGAAGGTAGAGATTTGGGAATAAAACCACTCCCCTCTTTCATCTGCACATAGATACACCTCATCGTCACGCTCAACTTCTTTACTTCTCATGACGAGACATACCTGCAGACTCACGGCACTGCTATGGGTTCGTGTATGGCCTCTACATACGCCAACATCTTCACGGGGGCCATCGAGAAGAGACTTCTGTGTTCTTTCCCATACAAACCTGGCTAAGATACATAGATGACATCTTTCTCACTTGGACCCATGGCCGTGCCAAACTAAAAGCCTTCATCCAACATGCCAACACATGTCACCCTACCATCAAATTCCCATTCAACATATCGCCCACTCACATTCCATTCCTTGACGTTACGGTCAGACTGCTAGGTAACTCTCTCCACACAAATCTCTATTCAAAATTCACAGACACCTTCAACTACTTGCATTGGTCCTCATGCCACTTACAGAACACTAAGCGCAGCATCACAGATACCTTCAACTACTTGCATTGGTCCTCATGCCACTTACAGAACACTAAGCGCAGCATCACAGACACCTTCAACTACTTGCATTGGTCCTCATGCCACTTACAGAACTAAGCGCAGCATCCCATACAGTCTTGCATTTAGACTAGTTAGAATTTGTTCATCAGAAGCTGCACTCACACTCAGTATCACAGATTTCAAGCACCTAATCAAAAGACGTGGTTTCCCCCACAAACACATTCATGCTGACATAAACAAAGCCTTAGAAACACCTAGATAAAAGGCCTTGCATAGAAAAGATAGACCCCTAACAGATAAAGAGAGAATTCCTTAAGTATTAACGTGTAATCCAAAACTACCATTTTTATGAGTAAACATCCCGTCTATATTAAAAAAAAATATTTCCCCATCCTCCAAACGTCAGATCGGTGCAAAAACAAAAAGCCATCCCGACTCTCCCCATGGCAGCTTTCCGCGGGCCCAAAAACCTCCGTGACTCAATTCATCCGCATCAAGACGAGACACAGTAGGCAGCAGACCATGCAACATCCCCAGATGCATGGCATGTACACTCATCACATCATCGACAAAAAACATACACCATTATACATATTAACCTCTCATGCCACATGCACAACGTCATCTATCTCATTACATGTAGCCTATGCAGCAAACAGTATGTAGGACTAACTTTACA
>JAWDGP010003771.1:22500-57500 GCA_033675545.1 Elysia crispata
GGACATAAGCTTTATTATTTTGATTGAAAGCATTAAATACATGACTTCAATTCATTACTGAATATTCTCAAAATCAAAGCTAAGAGTTCATTCTATTCTAATGCTGTTCCTCATTAAACAGATTGCTATTAATTTAATTTTAAAAAATGTTAAGTACTCAATGTATTCTTCACGATCTTAACAAAAGCTTTACAACAATAAAAAGAAGAGAACCACTGTTCATTGGATAAATTTTCATGAGCTGGAATTTTTACCAAAACATACAAAATAAGAGGCATTTGTACAGAATGTCTTATATTTTCCTTTATCATGGAAACAGATAATAGTGCTTTTTATTATGACACACTTCGTTCAAACATGGCAGAATGAGAATTAAACCATAATACTGCAATTGAAGCTTTTGTATTTGAATTTAAATTCTGCTTCAAGCTACATAGAAAACAGTATTATGTATCAAAAAACAAATCAAAATAAACTTGATTCAAGAGGACATAAAAAATGTGAAAAAATATTTAGTCCAGACTTATCCGCATTGAGCTACTTGGATGGTAGTTTGAAATTCTTTTTACCCTTGTGGCAAATAAAAAATCAATTTACAACTTAAAACTCACAAAAAGAGGTAACTATTCATATTTTTGCCACAGCAATCTGATTTTCTATTCATGCCATGATATCATTATTTTCCTAATAAGTACGTGTTAATCTATGTCAAATAAAGCACACATTTATATATATGGTATCTAACATATTCTTCCCAGACTCCACACATTGAAAAATTACATCTCTGCATACTAGAATCTGATGGAATAAAAAATGTTATTTGGTGAAGTTCTTTTTTACTTATTCATTGCTGTGAACATTTTGAAAACTATAAAGCTATAAAAAGGAAACATATATCATTTTTGAAATAGAAATTTCCTCCTAAAGGATGGTGACTAGAAAGCATGTTAACGCATTCAATTTAAAAAAAATCAACAATTTTTCAAATAAAATCATACAAGACATACACAATAGGTGGATATGATATAGGTAATAACTTAAATTAATGCCACCATGACCAATGATTTTTTTTTATCAAATCAATTTCTTTGAAAACTAGCATATAAATTTATTAATAATGTCAATGTGAAACATTCCCTTAAAGAGATAAAAAGCACAAAACTTTCTGTTTCATAACACTTAGACGTTGTACATATCACATTCTCAGCTTGAGTTTACAGTTATTTTGTGATGGAAGCTGCATATTGAGATCAGTTATCTGATCCGTCTCGGGCTGACTCTAATCAAGTTGACAGAGAACAAATACAAATATAATGTTAAAATGCTGACTCCAGTGTTAGCCACTATTTTATCCTGTTTTAAAAAAAAATTTGTCACGTCATGTCATATGGATGCATGTTTGGTAACTTTCCCACATCATCAATAACAGCACCAAAAAATATACGGCAGGTTCTCTTCTATTAATTCTTTCAATAAGTGATAAGGTATAGAAAAAGCAGAAAAGTTTAAGAATGTTTTGAGGTAGCATCATTACCATTAGATGTTCAGGTTTGGTACAAAGCTAGAAATAGCTTCCTCTATCATGCTAAATAAGTATCCTGGCAAATAAGCCAAATGGGTGCCCGTGTAATGCATAAGTGTGTAAATCAATGAAAGACAATTTAAGTAATTGCTGGTTAAGTTGAATGCCAAACATCATTTACATGAACATATGCAATTGCAAACAAAGAAACTTTCAATTGAACCTTTTTGCAAGTTCTAGTACACATATTTCACAATTCTTAACTAACACACAAGAGGTTGCCTTTGAATAAAAAAGAGTACTCATAAAAATTAAGTTAAGGTAAATGGTAGTCTAATCCAAGGATATAGGGAAAAGCCAGAGGGAAAAAAAATGTCACAAGAAGCATAAGAGAATGAAGAACAGGAGAAGTGGAGAAGATGACTTAGAATGTAAATGAAGAAAGGCAGAGATGTTTCATTAAGTTCTAGACAAAAACACCCCATTCTGTTGAAAGAGTCATCTATTTAATTGCATTAAAGACATTGAAATTTGAAATCAAGGTAAAAAATGTATGTACATTAATGAAAAATATCTCAAACGACAAGCACCCATTTTCCATTTCTACAGAAAATGATTGTAGTGTTTGCTACAGGATTTCCAAATGAAAGAATATCATGACACTAACTAAATAATGGAATGTCATATATGCAGGATATTGCTCTCTATTACAAAAAATTCCACAGGGTGTGAGCATTCTTTACCTGAGAATGGGAAAAAAAGTTTAAAATGAATCTTTTTAGATTCTCATGAAAGTTTATGGGCTCTTGTGATAATATTACCATTAGGATAACATGATTGCCCACGATTTATTAAAGTCAAAAGATGTAATGCAATCCTTGAGAGAGGGAGGGGGAGAGAGAGAGAGAGAGAGAGAGAGAGAGAGAGAGAGAGAGAGGGGGGGGTGACATTATTCCTTACCTAATCAAATTAATCAAATGAAAATCAAGTCTTTCACAGGCACATGTCATACAAAGATTCAGAAGAAGCTCTGTTCCTGGTGAGCTTCACTTTCATATGAAGACAAAATCATTGATCTAGAGTAAATTTTGCATGAAGAGAGCACCCCTCAATTGGTGACATTTGACAGCCTCAAGGCCATCAGCTTCTTAAAAAAAAAGTATAAGAATAACAACAGCGTGTGTGGCTGTGTATTTCATATATCGCATCATATTAAGTCTGCATCCAGTTAAATAGATTAGAAAAAAAATCAGACAATAATAAAAAAAAAGTCATGATTTTTTTAAAATAAAATGCATCATCCTTACTTTGGCTTTCATTTCTTGTTTACTTGTATCTTATTTGCAAAAAAAAGGTCCCATTAAAAATTTAACATGAATATATTTCTTTAAATATCAGCTTTGTAATAAAACTTTAGTTGTTTAAACCATGTTGCTTGAGCCAGTAAGACAGCTTATACCAAGTGCAAGTGATCTGACTCTTTGAGGCCAAATTTGAGTTTATGAGTTTCAAAGAGATCCACTAAAGCGTCGCAGTATTTATCGTGAAGATCCTCAATCTGCTCTGGCGAAGGTTTCTCCACCTTTTCAACATCAATTGGTGCACCAACTATAGCAAAAAGAAAATGTCATAAAGGTTTATTTAATTTTTTTTAGACTTGACAATGACATATGCTGAACAAGGTTAAACAAAAGTACCGGTATACATTTTCCCCACATAAAATAGAAAAAAACTTCATATTATCATAAGACCCATTTTTTGTTCAATCAAAAATCATGTCCAGAATGAGTAAATGATTTACTTTTTTTTTTCTTTGTTACAATTATAATATCATTAACAATTAATTTAAAAAAGAAGAAAATAGAAGAAGACCCAGGACTGGCAATGGAAAAAGAAAGGGATTTCGCAACCAGGGAGCACTTAGAAAAAAAAAAGTTCACATTTAACTTTATGCAGGCCCCACTTACTGACAGTATGTACAGGTTTACGGTACGGCAGCAAGCCAAAAGTATAGTTGAAGATTCCACGACCATGAAACAGAGCAGGAGAGAAGCCCAGCAAGTGGGTCAGAAAGTTCTGCAAGCGCCTGACTTTGGAGCCCTCTGGGTTTGATACTTGTTCAAAGAGATCATTCTCGCCAAAGGCAAATACAGGCACCAAGTTAGCTCTGCAACGGTGAGGACCAGAACAAAAAACAAAATTGGTAAGAGGAAACCATAAGGTCTTTCATACCTAGATAATGTTTTATTTTATTTTCCTTTCACTATGGCAGGTTTGACTCTGACAAAATACTCATAGTATTCACTGTGACTGAACAGTAGTGAAAAAAATAAAAACGAAAATTGGAAATTTAGAGTCCAGATTTGGCACCCAAATCATACAATGAAGTAAAATTACTGAAAAAGTAAACTTAACCTAGCTTAAACCAACAAGAAGAGAAACAATCATTGTCAGTGGGTAGATCTATACATATCTTCATATGTGTCACTTTTTATAGGAATCTTAAATGTTTTGTTATCAACCCTTTCCTTACCCATGCATGAGAGCTCTTTTGACAAAGCCCATTCTACCCTTTACTTTGAGTGTGAGGCTCCCAGGGTGTGCATCCAGTGCCTCACTAGCTCCGCCCACCATAATAGCCAGAGCATTACCACAGCCTTCCTTCGTCAAAATCCAGTCAATGCTTTCCCTCGATACCTCAACTGAACCTATGAAAATAATTAATAGCAGGAAGAATAATCACACCTTAAACTTTAATGTCGGTCACTTTCCATTTGTAATCTTTTCTTTTGTCCTAAAGAAGAAAAAGGTTTTTATTATTATATACGTGTTGGATGAGAAATTATACATAATTATAACATATAAAAAGAACTTCCCTAACCACATTAGTTGCTATTAATGATATAAAGTTTAAATAATATATACCATTAAGTTTGGTTATCATATGGAAACACAGTAACTGTTGTTATAAATTGGAAAGCCTTTGTTAGGACCTTCATAAATTTAACAGCAATTACTATCATTGACATTTCAGTGTATCTTGACGGGCTTTTAATTTTGAAATGTCTCCACTATAAGTTATTTCTGAAAAAAAAATAATTTAAGTAATTCCAATAATTGCACAGAATTTAACATAACTCACTGATAGTTCTTTAATGAAAAATTTACTCCTATAAAATACATAAAATTTTTCATGTATCATAATTTCTTTTTAATGAGTTGAAAAGTTCTATTCATCAGCAAATATAAAAGGTCCTAAAGAATACTATTTCCGCCCTCATTAAGCTTGAAACTAAAACAAGTCTTCTTGTTTTATGCTCCTGAGCACCTCACATCTTCATCTGTAGTCTAAAATGGTTTGCTTGCCCCTAATTTCACCCAGAAACTGTATAAATTCAGCGTTCTTCTTTGAAGAAATCCTTTGGATTTTGGCTCAAACAAATGGTCATTATGGAGACTTTCGAAGCCATTTGAACTGCTTTCCAAAACATAAATCTTTTGAAAGTTATATCTCTGTACACAATCCTTTTCAAATTAACCAGAAAACTAAAATCTTATACTTAAAAAAAATATATCATCCTCCTCAACAAACAAAAAGCTATTTTTATCATGGCTATTGAAATCCATGGAAATCGGCCCTGTAGTTTTTCCTCTAAGAAATACCCCAGGTATCCGCCAGTGGTCTGCAACAGGTGCAGCAAATTTAGGGGACAAAAAACTCTCAATAAGGTAGCAAGTATGCTCCCATGATTCTCTAGATTCCCAAATATCACCAGATTTTGTATCTTAATATCTCCGCTACTACTTTTTCAAAATTGTTTGTACTTGGATTCATTTTCAAGCCTCTTGGAAGACGGCACTGGGACAAATGAACAAAGACCAAGTTACTCCTTGAGACATAAAGATAAACGGCAACCTTAGGAGGCAAATGGTAGAGAACCATAACTGGCTAGCTTTGTGAAAACTTTGTAATCTGAGATTTTAGCAGACATACATTAGGTAAAGAACTATGAACTCATCGCTATTTCAAGTATTTGGTACGGGTATTTTTCAATGAAGATCTTGTGAAATTTCATCTTAAAATATTAATCCAACGGTCCATTTGGCACCATTTAAAACTGTCATCAGTGAAATGAAGAACGCCTGCTATCAGATTCCTGGATACCAAAACCATTATGCATTTCTTTCAGTTTAAGAAATAAAACTTTTTTTCTAATGCGGAAAAAATATGATACTTCACATTATATGCTCTTGATTAACAATGATATAAAATATTATTGAGTGTGTTTAAATATATGTTTAACACTAAAAATGATGCATCTAAAATAACCAAGTTCAAAATCCAGAATCTGCATTCCACGCAGGCAAAGCTATGATCTTATGACCTGATCAAGTTACTGTGAGCGGCTGACGAGTGACTGACAACTAAAGGGCTGCCCCTTCACAACCATGATATGACTTTATGATGCATAAGGAAAAGATAATATATATTTGATAAATAGACAAAAATATAAGGAATAGTCATAGAAAAAAACATATGTCCCTTAGTATTGAATAAATATATACAAGTGCTTATATAGAATGATATAAAAGGGTTAATACACCGAAGGTTTTTTTCAAATCACCTGAGAGTAAAAAGTAATCTCGAAATATAGGAAACATAAACTGCCCAGAGAGAACAGTCAAATATGGTTTTATCCCTGGGAACTTCTGGCTGAAGCCTGTTCCCTCAGATGCAAAATTGATGAAGTGGCTTTGACACATTACTCCATGTGGGTGACAACCAAAGATGTAGTTTCTTCTTGGGTGAAGTTCTGCCGTTTTGATCAGCTCCAGAGGGAAATAAGCTGCTGACCAACGGAAAAGGGGCCATCTGGAAACACAAATAATACAAAGTAATGAAAATTACAGATCTTTTATATATATATAAAAAAAAAACAGGGAACATTTTAAGATAAATACTCTTCCCTAATAAATATATAATAATTTTGTAAACCTCTTTAATGTTTCTCAATAAATCATGTTTAACACTTCCATCATATTAAAACTTTTGTAAACTGCCTCAAAATGATAAATGCCCGGTTTGGGGAAAGACTCTCCATAACCATAATGACATGAATATTGTTTGTTGATCCCATTATCAATGTGATGAGAAAAGGTATTCAGCATGTATGAATCTTGTATCTTTAGGAGGCTCCAACCCAATGATTAATTGTATAAAGTTGATCTAAGGTTCGAAAAAATTTTAATTTTGATGCTGTAGAGGTTTGCTGCAAACAAGATTATGTAAAATAATTCAAGGCTAGTTAAGAATGAATAACTTCCTTCCATTAGTTGATGAAATGTCTTTATTGATTACATGTATTATGATATTGAAGGGTGAAATCCTTTTCCACAATCATGACAAGAACATGGCAATTTGAACTAAAACTTTTAAATAGGTGATTACAGATAAATCTAGTCTTTGGGAGAAATTATGAAACAGCAAAAAATTAACGATATTGCATGCAGGGAAGAAAGTAAAAAGGTGAATAATAGATGGGTGTACATCTCCTCCACCCTTAGTTCAACTGTGTGACATGTGGATGATGGAATGAAGTGGAAAAGGATGTTGGAGAATCTATGAGGATATGAGAGAGAAAGGCTGTGGAAGTAAAAAGTTGCTTTTTTCTTGTATCCTGTGGGATTCTGGGTGAAAAATTCCTTGATGAGTTTGTCTTACAGACTGGCGGTCTAGTGGTTGTAAGTCAACTATCCTTCTTGGAGTTCCATCAGCCTTTGCGGTGACGACCATTGTCGAGCACCAATCGGTACATCTCTTTCTAAGTCTTTCAAAGCTTTTTCTTGCAGGGAATGGGGACTAAGGCAGATTTGTGGACTATAATGGTTTAGCATCCAGGTTTTTACATATAGTTGGGGTGGCTCACATTTCATCATAGGCAGAGGTTGGTTCTCACATACATTGAAGGTTGTGCTACCATAGTAGTCTAACAGCCATTGCTTCAGTGCCGGTACGTTCTCATCTGTGGTTGACAAATCGGGTGGCAAACTTGTGGGTATGGGGAGTGGTTCTTGTCCACGCCTGGGACAATGGCAAGTTGGTGGTTCAGAGGATTCTACGGAAGCTGTAAGGTCTTGCGGCCATGACGCTGGTATTTCAGGAAAATTGGCATGAATTGCTCCCAATGTGATGAGGGCCTCTCTGCAAAAGAAGGCCTTTTCCATCTTGGCTGAAACATATATCACGAGTTTAGTTGACCTGTTCATTCCAACGGCTCTAGCAATGATGCCACCCTCAACACCAAGATCTTTAATTGCGCGGCACATAGTGCCAAGCGAAGTGGGATGATGGAACTTTGACAACCTGAACCTGCTACCATGGGGATGGTGAAAGTTGTGAGTCTTGACCTGTCTTTTATGGGAAAGCTTAATGCTGCATGGTCTTCGGGTAGAAGTGTTAATTGAACTGACATGGTTAGGTGAGGTTTGGAGGGGCGAGCTATCCATGCCCCGTCAAACATGTGATGCTCGAGAGGTTTCACTCTGCCAGTGCAGGTTGTGACATTCTGCATATTCATCGTACAAAGCTGATCATAAAGATATCCAACTGAATCGTCGCCGTGCGTGTCATCTTCTGTATGAAGTACTCTACCCCTCTTTCACTGAGAATTTAGCATATGTATGGTACCATGCTTCACAGGAACTTGATTGGCTGCTTTATCATTCTTTTGGCCTTGGCTGGGTCCACCATATGCCCAGCATTTTCTGTCTGGTGTCACTTGGGGCCTCATCTTTGGAGGGCAGTAGGTCTTTGATGTGGGTAGGTAGCTTAGGCTCCAGAGCAGTCACTCACTACAGTCTTGGTGGCTTTACCGGTACCCTGTTCTTTCCGTGCAATAAAGGCAGCTGTTTCCTCTCAGGTTCCATCTGTCTTTGGGTCACCCAGAAGGTCAGAGAGTCTGCAATGCCTCTGATCAGATTGTCCTTGATGATCTCATCACTATAATCAAATGTGTGTGAGTGCAGTTTAGTCCCTTACATTTGGCTGTGTACTGACAAAGAGAAGCCTGACCTCTCAAACTGGCTAAGAAGGTACGTACTCCTTTTCCTGGTGACTGTGTCATCTTGCTCAGCCTGATAATGTGGACCAAGTCACGCATGATGTCAGTGCACAAATCTGGACTGCAGCAGTAGAAGAAGGCTGTAGGTGCCAAACTATCAGATATGAACATGCCTGCCTTGTACATTACCCACTGTCTTGTAAATGCGGGACCACTGGTCTGGGTCACAAGCAGCTCCTATTTGTGGCAGGTCCAGCTTTACTTTCCAAGCAGGCATTGCTTTGTGTGCTGCTTTGTCATGTATCTTAAGTGCTGTTGTCTGGGCTTCTGCAAATGCTGCATCCAAATCTTGTGATGCCATCAACTGGGCAAATTTACTTTGGCATGGTGGGGGGGGGGAGGGATTCAGTTGGTTAGTGGTAGCTAATACTAGTATGCAGCAAAACACTGGGCTGGTAAGTAAAATGGCTGCTATGGAAGTCACAACAGTTCAACAGTTCTCCATCATAGTTAAGAATGAATAACTTTCTTCTATTGGTTGATGAAATGTCTTTATTGATTACATGTATTATGATATCAAAGGATGATGGAGAATGAGGATATGAGAGAGAAAGAATGAGAAAGTAAGTGGATATCTATGGATCAGCATGAAAAAAAAGTTTGAATTTAGTGGGTACATTTTATAAATCAATTAGAATTTTATCTTTGACACTGATCGTTGCCGTAAAATTTATATATTTTATGTCGCACTTTTTTTTTTTGGTGTAAAAAAATTTACTGGTATTTCAATTGGTATACATATATACATATAGAAGAGAAGATTAGCAAGAGGCATAATATCAATATTTATTGAAGTAAAGGAATGCCTTGATTATAAAGACACTCATGATTGTCCTCTATTTTGCTCTGCCTGCTCATACCATCCAACAAGAAGAGCTTCATAGACTAACATAGTTTCTCCTCCCTTCCACACACAATCCAACAAAAACTCTCTAGACCAACACATAACCTATGGACTTAGCTGTAAATTCCGTGATTAATTGATTTTCATTGACTTCTTTGCTCTTCTGCTTTAGATCTTGCAGATTTTAATGCTATACTATCCAAAGTCTATAATTGCCCAGATTATTACATTTATATCATCATTTGTGCCGTACTGAAAACAAATTATTGAAAAAATTACCTTCGGACCCATTCTGAGCGCCTTCCACCTTTTTGACTGACTTGGTTATCATAAACATACCAAATGAAGTAAGCCAGCGGAATAAAGTAGTAGTTGGTGAAGAAGAAAAGATATAAGAAAAAGAAAAGCATGCCAAAGCCAAAAAAGAGGAAAGAGTAGGTAAAATGCAGAGCCCCAATGGTCTGCAGTCGTCTCTCTAAAGGTATGTTGAGAGGCGCAAGTTCTATCCCCAAGATTTTCATCTTCTCCTGAAACAAATTAGAATATAATTTTTGTTTAAATTAGATCCAAAATCTCACTCTCTGCTAACTTTAAACTTATATTTTAAATAGGTTTTTTTGTTTAATTAAAAAATGTATGTAATTAAAATTTGTGACACCACACAGGCTTGAAACTCTTGAGTGAGGGACAAGAACATTTAGGTAATCAATTTTACTATTATTATTTTTATCATTATTATTATTATTATTATTATTATTAATAATTATTATTATTATATCATTATTATTATTATATCATTATTATTATTATTATTATTATTATTATTATTATTATTATTATTATTATTATTATTATTATTATTGTTATTATTAAAGCTCCTCTTTGTGAAGCACTATTGCAAAATTATGCTAAAACAGTCATCAAGCATATACATGTTATTACTGAAGAGTGTGAATTATCTGTAGAAAAATTGCTTTTTAGCTAAATAATATATTTTTTTGCACACCACAAACACAGTCCTGAAACCTACACCTCTGAACTGAAATTGGATGATCAAACTAAATCTTGACTATGGTACTTTTTAGTGACTTTGCAGTCCAGAATAGACCATTATTTTTGGAAGTGAATTTTTTCCCCAACACTCTGGAAAATAAATCCGAAAATTATTTTTCCGAAAATGCAGAAAAATAAGTCAAATACTTATTTTTCCGAACACTTGGAATAATGAGTCAGATATTCATTTACCCGAATACATACCAAACATACACACAAACATTTGATTGTTTGTAAACAATCGACAGAGCTTTCTGTTCACTTTCATAGAACAGAATTCTTCACTCTTACTACCTGATTCTGGCTCACTGTTTTGATGTGTTCTACTTCTAACCACTCTCATAGGGAGGCTTTTTAGTTTGTCAGACTACGCTATTTCTCAGTGGCATCTCAGCTGAGCCAATAAAATACAAAAAACAGTAAAAAACTAACATTTGGAGGAACCAGTTGTGGATGAGCTACAACAGGTCGTTCAACCTCGCAGTCTCAGTCCGAGCACATGCACACACACCCACAAAATGAGCTAAATCAGTAAGAAAAAAAAATGCTCCTCAATCATGGCTCTTTGTGCATCCAGTTCTCATCCCTGGCATTATTATTTCTTCCACTGATGTGCATGTTCACTCTCGTTCTGCCTCCTCATCCCCTCTTGATCATAATGGGTGTATTCCTCCTACCCGTGATATCTCCTTGCTTTCCAACATTGCATGTCCCTCTCCCTCTGCTGTGTCGATTCCATCATCCAGAGATACAGGTAACTGTGATCGAGATATCTGCCCACCTCCCAGCATTGCGGCAGGTCTCTCTCATTCTTTCCCTTCTACCATTGACGTGGTGTCCTCTTCTGATGCTCTGTCGTTGTTTTCTCAATATTCTTCATTGTAAAGAGAAAAAGCTCTATACCTGCCCTGTGGGTAAAACATTGGACGACCATACCCTAAAAATGATCTGTTGCAAGCAATGGTTTCACTTCCAGTGCATTGGGATGACGAGTCATGGTAATCCAGATGATTTGGAGTGGATTTGTGACCAATTTCAGTTGTTGCCATTACTTCTTTTTCTGTGGCATACTGTACTGGCTAGGTTGTAAGGTGTACAGACTACTTTTTCTTATTGTCCGTTTTATCACAGTCAATTGGGATTATTGCAATTATCGGCCCAACTCACCCTAAGCTTTAAAACTGTATTATTCTAAATGAATTTGAGATGCTGAACACCAATATGAAGGTTTTATTCGTCGCAGATAAACACTTTTCAAGATATAAGCATTTTTGTGTTGCTCTTAAATCCAATTAAATTTAAAGTACAAGTTTCGGTTTCATCGGGACACATTCAATGGTGAAGCTTAACGTGAGTTGGGCCGATATCTGCAATTTTACCCTCAATTGGACATTACTTATAAATGATTCTTTAAGGAGATGCCTATGTTTCTATGTGTTCGGAAAAATAAGTCCAAAACTTATTTTTCCAAGTGTTCGAGAAAATAAGGTCAGCCATTCTTTTTTACTCTTCAGATGAAAGATACTCAAGTTCATAACTAGGCTCTAGATCTAGATCTTGATGAAATGATTTAGACTATGTCTGAACTATTTGAAACCTTAGCAACATTTTAAATAGATCTAGATCTAGATCTAGAGAGTCTAGATCCAGATCTAAACTTGGTAAGGTAAAAATGTGTGTCCTGATCACTTCTTCAAACACTACTTTAGTGCCGTCTCTGGACACCGATTTTGATGGACTTATACTTCTGATACAGCGGAGCATATGGCCTAACGTCTTTACCTTTTCAGATAAGGGAATGAGAGATAGATCTTGATAATCTCTGGATGTTCAAGTTGAACCACAGCAGCTCCGAGGACTTGATGTTTTGATAACGACAATTTGTACATTTAGAGTTATTTCCCTTAACCATGCGCGAAATGAAAACTATTAGGCTATTCTAGGTTTAATGATAACTTTCTGTTAAAATTCTGCTAAAAACCTCAGTAAAACATTTCAACACTTATTTTCTATGTATATCTTTTTCCTTAATGCATATATACACACACATATACATGTATTAAAAATCATAAAGGCGCTTTGCACTATTGAGTAACGTGCTACATACGAGTAAACCTTTGATCGTGGTTGTTCGCGTTCAGCGTCACAGCATCTCTGTTTAGGCGTAGTACATGTACGTCTGCTGCCAAGTTTGATGTGATCTCTTCACACACCATGGAGTGTGGATTACCAAGCTCAGCTTTTGTTTAAATTTAAGTTTCGACGGCTACTTTAATTAATTTTCCATCTTATTATATCTTACAGCGTCTTTCTCTCTCTCTCTCTCTCTCTCTCTCTCTCTCTCTCTCTCTCTCTCTCTCTCTCTCTCTCTCTCTCTCTCTCTCCCCCCCCCTCATACCCTGCTCTCTATTTCCTTTATGTTGTTTTCACCTTTGTATTAATTTATTGTTTGTTCCCTCTCCTTCATATGTTCTTTTTCTTCACTCACTGTTAACTCTGTGCTTCTCACGAAGTAACTTACATGTATTAGAATTTCGTTATCCCTGGCTGCCTTTCTAAGTTTCTTCCTATAATTTTATCTTTGCTTCTTTATCTTTGTTTTTCAACGAATCATATCTTCTTGGTCTTATTCTGTTGACGTACTCTATCCATTCTTCTCACTACTACCCCCCCACCCCACCCCTTTTTTCCACACACACACACACAAACGCAACTTTTCATTAGTCTTACTCTCTCTCTCTCTTGACTTTTCTGACTCTGCCTTGATTATTGCTTGTTCATGTGACTGACTGCTGTCCACGCCCCCCCCCCCCCCTCGCACTCTCTCTCTCTCTCTCTCTCTCTCTCTCTCTCTCTCTCTCTCTCTCTCTCTCTCTCTCTCTCTCTCTCTCTCCCTTTCCCTCTATAAGTCTATCTTTTTATCTATCTGCCTCCTCGTCCGTTCTTTCTACCACTTTCTTCCGCTTCTCTCCTTTTTTCCTCTTCCTAACCCTGTAAAAGTGATCATATGAAGGGATGCATTTACTATCAAGACGATTGTAAGGAATCAACAGAACGACATGTATTCACTCTAACCACTCCATGACCGGAAGTGTTTTATTTATTTAATAATTTCAGTTGCCAGGTAAGAGAGGCAAGGTAGATAAAGAGTCAAACCAAAATACATAGTTTACATTATTAGATAATGATAATAATGTTACAAACCCCTCTTTTTTTCTTAATGCAAGTTTACAATTTATTTAGAGCATTTTCTATCCCTGCTCTCTCGATTCCTTCTCCGTCTTTCCCTTCAGTATGAAAATTAAAAAAGATCGTGACATATTTTATAAGTTATCTCAGAATCCCGCTGTTACCGCAATACATTCCAGTTTTAGAAAAGTGTACATTTTCAGTACAATTGTTACTTCAGCATCTAGTACTCAAGCTTTTTGACTGCAGCTTGAGTTCTCTTTTTTTTTCATAAAAAAAAATATTTAATATACAACGATCAACACTAAAGCGAGCGTTCGCTAGACTTACTCCACGTCAAAGATGGCTTATTTGGTGGGACGAGTAAACCATGTGACCATAATTGTACTTGTAGAACAATCAGGAAATTGCGTCGCGTCCAGAAGAAGCAAAGTCCGATTCCTACAAATTGATCTTTCATGAATTTTTCACGTCCGCTGCATAAGTTGTGTGTCACGTCCTTTCAATTCATAGTTCTACAGTGTGTTGCTGTTGTTGTTCTCATTGCTATTTTTAGGATGGTGGTCGTGGACCGGTATAGTTTTTTTTGTGCTGTTTTTTTTTTTAACCAAATCTGTTGTTTTAGAAGAAAAGATTTACGAAAAGAATGAGATTGCATAGGGAAAAGATTACTTACAGAGAGAGAGAGAGAGAGAGAGAGAGAGAGAGAGAGAGAGACAGACAGACAGACAGACAGACAGACAGACAAAGACAGAGACAGAAAAAAGAGAGGGATCCATATACGTGTAATATATATTTCATTGTTTAGACAAAAATTTCTGATCAACAGACTAACCTATTAATAGTACTATTTTTTTTTAACTTGTGGAGAGTTAAGACTTAGCATTATGGCTTGAATTAAGACCTTTAATGTGCAGCAACCAAAAGTACTAGTTTATTGTCACTTACTTTAGTCTTCATTGGATAAAAGCAAAGAAAAAAATCTTGAATGCCTTCCTTAGAATTCCAACAGAAATTTTTCCTAGCCTGTAAATTACTATGAAAAAAAAAATGGATATAATCATGGCTCTTGCTTTTTTTTTTATCATTTCACGGTCCTTTGTGAAAAAGTTACAAAAAGGGTTAAAGAATTACATGTTGTTGATCAGAGAAATATTAAAATCAAGTGCAATGAGGCATACTATTATTGAATAGGATATCTTATAAAATAAAGAAGAACAAAGCTATTCCATTTGCACAAGTTCCATTTTTAATAATATTTCCAGCCACATTTAAAAATATATATGTATGATTGCAAGCTTGAGTGAAAAATTTCAAACAACATGATTATTATGTAAATACATACAAGAAATTATTCTTCCGAATGCTATTAGCAGTAAAAATAAACTTTCAATATTTTCTTGCTTTCTGCGAAGACTTTTGAATGAGAACATGGAGGAGTCATGCTAAATAAAACCAATATGTGTTTAGCTACATTGAGTTATATGGTACTACACAGAATCGTAATGAAAAAAAAAGAGAACCGTATCCCTTTTTAAGGCAGAAAGGGTAAAGGCACCTGGAAGACTTCAGAATTTATAATCAATAACTGCAATAATAATTAGTTAACCCTACATGTAAATATCAAGTGTAGAATTATTTACAGAAATGGAAGTGAAACACTTAGATGCAAATATAAAGAAAAAAATGCTGCTTATTATAGATAAAAGCATCTATCATTGTTTTTTCCTTTCAAGAATGCAGTACAGAAAAGGAAGATTGAAACACAGACTTATTTCAAAGTAGATAATATACATATGAGCCTGGAATTGTTATGAACTTGAAGAGAATAACAACTAAACAGATAATTTCACTTGGAAATATTTATAAATAGGCACTTAAGGAAAGAAATTTTTTGCACAATAGGTTGATTTGCATCATGCTAATAATAATCCTATTGTCATTTCATAACATTATAAGAGTTTTTTTTTTTTTTTTGGTTTGTTCCTTTTACTATTGAATTGAAGTGGATGATTTAATCTCCTCCACATTTTCCTTGGACCAATCTATCCCTTTATTATTATCTCTAAATCATCAATCAAATCTTCAAAGAAGACATATATTTTTATAAAACAAAGATTAAGTTTAACTTATTCAGTCTGTGTTTTCCTAAATTACATATCATGTAGCACAAATATAATGAATATAAGAAAAAAAACTATGAACATAAAAACTATATCACTGAGATCTCAGGTTGTGGCCAGGGTTGAACTTAAAATATATGGCAAAAAATTCATCTCCGGCCTGCAAAAAAAGGTCTTTGCAGATATTAAAAAAAGGGGGGGGGGGACACTTTAACCTGACAATCAGCAGAACTTTGCAAACAAAAGAGCTATCAAATTGTTAAACTGACAAGGCCTAAACAATACCAATATTTTATTATCTTTTGCCAACAACAAAATTGCAGCTTAGGCCCGATAAAAATTAAATTTTTAATTAGTCATTAAAAAAATTCAAAGCAATTTTGGCAAGAATAATAACACTTTCACATATTAGTAATTTGGCTGTGTACGGAGGAAGACTCTTTATGTTACATCTGTTGAACCTTTTTATAACGAAAAATGCTCCCACTTTTTATGACTCATGACTCACTATTTAAAAAGAATATAAGGATGCCTATAACCACAGTGCAATAAGTCATATTTTTACATACTGATTGGTTTGATTTTGCTGCATTTATCCGAAATTTGAGTAATCATCAAAATAATCTGCTGTCACGCCAAGCAACACAAAATACATGCTGCTAGCTTTGCATTTCATTTTGTTACCTATGAATTGTAAAATTCAACACAATATATGCACATTGTAAGGTCTTAAAGTTATTGGCAAAAGCAAAAAGGAAATCCCAGCATGATATTAGCTGACATAAGCACCAAAAATCTAAGTTTGAATTGAGCTTTAAGTCGTTGTTTTTTGTTTGTTTTTCTTTTTCTGCCCTACAACAAGGTATGCATATAAATTGTTTCTATTTACAAAAAAGGCACTGTGGGTAAAGTAAAGCCTTTAATAATAAATAATATATATTCTTCCAACACAAAGTGATATTGTACCATACAAATTCCAACGTCGTTTAATACTATGAAAGGTTTTATAAAGTCGATATTCGTTTTTGTTTCCTTGGAAACATTCAGACATTTTTTAGACTAAAATAATATGCAAAAATAAATATTATAGAAAGTTTACATAAGAAAAAAACAAAAAGAAAGGTTTAACTAAACAACTTGAAAATAGCTATTTTAAAATGCCTAGATGCTATTTTTAATTTTATAAAATTCCAAAAACACTTAGGAATGAGTTTCTTACATATAAAGTCACCTGTACATTGATAATCTCAAAATTAAAGGTAAAAACATTCACAGCCATGATAATATATTGACAGACATCTAAGTTAAACAAAAGAATAAAAAATTCTGTTAGTCCACTCTAAGTGGGGTTAGGGTACCCAAATTTGCTTGAACTTTCCAACTTCATATTTAAAAAAAGAAAGAAAAATGAAACAGAAGTCATAGCCCTGATGTTAAAATTCATCAATTCAATTTAACTTTGGAAACAAAACTTCCTTGCTTGCATTAAGTTTTATTGATTGTTTAGCATATGTAAATTGTAAACTTCATACTTCAAACTCAAAATTTTAGAGGTAAACTTGATTGAGGAGACATAACTTCATTTTGTAAACCATGGTTATATTCTTCCATCAAATACTAAATGATTTTGTACAGTTACTATTGTAATGCAAATCACCTTGGTATGAATTGTTTTGTCCTGCACAGATTTAGTTTTCTTCAAAAGGCCGCGTCATTTTGGAATCCCAAAAAATATTAGCAAACATTAAAAATTACAAAATGCTGATGATTCATTAAAGAAAAAACACAAAAAGTCCCTCTAAATTTAAAAAGAATATTTATATTTAAGAATGATTCTGTTTGTAAAGCTTCAGGTAAATAAAGTCACAGGTACATGAAAAATCTCAAAATAAAGTAAAATAAAAGTCAAAGAAGAGTCATTATGCTAACAGGTAGTTTGATAAAGCATCAAGATCACTCGGTTTTTTATCCTCAAAAAGCTTAGAGAACCCAAATATACTAGAACATCTTTCTTCACTTTATATCCTTAACTGATTCAGTCCCATGGTGCCAAACGACTATACAGCCCACCTAAGTCTTCTCTACAAATTAGGTGTGTCTTAGATTTATGGACAGATGAACCAACAGATTGGTACAAAGTGCTTCATGTTATACATCTTTGTTTTCATGAATAAACAAGGTTTCTGAATCTAGTATTGTTTTTAGTGAGTGATGCATATTACTTGTTGCGTTGTGTACAAGTAATAAATAAATATAAAAAAAAATTATAATATATTTATTTGACTTACCATAGAAATTCAACAGCTTTATATACTACAAGGTACTTGTTTTGCAGGAAATCAAAAGGCCAATTTATAACCCTTATGTACAGAAAATTTCAAAGCAATACGTTGGAAAACTTTTTGGGAGCAATTTTTTTGTAAAGTCATGTTGTTCATATTTGCTTCAAGAAAAAAAAAACTTTCATTGGTTTACATCTACGAGCTAGATTTAGGTCTAGATCAAGCATCAAAAGGTGTTGTGCTTTGTCTAGAGCTAGATCTAGAAGTTGAAGGCCTAATTCATTCTATATTGCTAAGATCTAGATTTAGATCTACATCTTCAGTCGTTCTCTTTTTACTGAATGTAGATTCTAGATCTAGATCTAACAATATCACTTTCCAAAGGCTTAGGACTCTATTTAGACCTCACTATTGCTTTCACTACTGATATCATCGTATTTATTGTTTGAAGACAATTCAATTCTGTCACTCCAATTATTTATTAAAAAATTAAATGGTCTTTGCAGCTGATATTTGCAGAGCCTGTTATGTTAGATCTACAATGTTGTTTACCATAGTGACAGCAATCTGAGAGATAGTTGTAACCAATTCTCCCCAGAGCATCAATCTAAACATGGACTCTTGCGAAGCTAGGTTTGAAAAAAGCTGAAAGAATACCGAGTCATTTGGTATCAAACAGTGGTAGTTTTGTACTTACGGCTATGATACAGAGCTATTACAATACTGAGCTGTTCTCTCCAGCTCAAGGGGCTAAGCAGTTGACCATGGGACAGAATCAGTTCAAAAGACAAAAAAAAATCTATCTATACCTTCATCTGTAAAATTGTTAAAAAAATTGTGCATACAAACTTCCTTCTCTGCATCACAAAATTAGTTAAAGTTAAAACCAAATCCCTTGTAAAAGACTAAAAAAATCCATATACATGAGAAAAAATGGCATCAAAATAGATATGTTTGTCAAGTAACCAGTCAGAATGAGTCTGATGTATGAATTTTCAATTTGGATACATTAAGCATTTGACTATATACAAATTACTTTTAATATTATATATTTTCCTGAGGATTTCACTACAGTGGAAACCTCAAAAACCGAAGTCTGATTATTCGAATTTCTCACAAACTGAGTTTTGCAGGATGATAGGTTTTTTTTTCTCTTTGGCTTTGTTAGAATTACACTCGTATTTCGAAGATTTGATTCTCTTAATTCGAAGACGATACCACCTCATAAGGCATCACAAAAGTGCTACATGCATCTTTTAATCAGCAAGCAATGCTAATCACTGCCCAAGAAAGGCTGATCAGTGCATTAACAAATTAAGAAGGGAGCAGATGCATTAACAATTAAGTGCCAGTAACAAATCTGTACTGATATGGATAGCATCGTGGGACGGGGGAAGGGGAGGTTTGCTCGTTGCAGGCGCAGGACACACTCACTCAATGAGTCTTAGACTCTGTTATACCCATTTTTGTAATTCGAATACTCTTAATTCGAAGATTTAATCTCTTCCCATACAATTCGAATTATGAGGTTTCCACTATATTAAAAAGCTCAGGAAAATATAGTTATATCACAAAAAAAAAAAACTCCTTTGAATGAGACATGATCTTTATGCAAATCATTTGGGAAGGATGCTAAATATTTCACACAAAAAAAAAAATTAATATTTATTCCTTCAAGGAATATTGAAATTTTTACATACCGGTATTTTAAAGCTAGCCTGCATGATTTAGTTCTTTAGATCTAATCCTCTTTCTGGGTTTTTCAAATCTGATTATGTAAAGTTTCATATTTTTTCTACAAAGATACTTAACTGTCAATGTTATTCAGATCGTAAGAATAAGAGCGGTAAAAATTACTCCTTCAAATTCTGTTTTTTTATCATCTGAAATAGAACATGAAACTTAAATACACTTGTGGCTAGTCGTATATCTAAATTTATTCCTGCATCAAAATTTCCTATCATCTTTCACTTGTCACGTAGGTTTTTTTACTCCAACACATTTTCTGGACAACATGATACATATTAGAAATATACACAAAAATTTTTGGAAAGAAGCATTATTGCGCCTTAGAGGGTAAAACTGAAAGACATGTTTGAAACCCAATCTCTGAGTACATTAATTTTTTTTTGTTTTTGTCATTCAAAATATGATCAAAAGATATTTCAATTTATTTTGTAGGAAACCATTATCATTTTATATATATCATCATTTAGTTTTTACACTGGGATAAAACCAACAGAACCAGATAAGGCAATTAATTCTTGACAATGAACTGAAAACAAAAGAATTTTCATTCGAGTTTAAATAAAACAATTTTTTCCAGCTGAAAAATCATATTCACATGGCATCTAGTATGCCTTTCCTGCATCTACAAAATCATCAGTTTCTCTACCAGATGCCTCTGCTGTACTGGAGTCCCGTGTGGAAATAACTAGTCCTGAAATATCAGTTCTCTCAGCAGTTCATTGGTGAGAAAATCTAATAAAAGGTCAGGTGGTCTGATTCTCTGAGGCCATATTTGAGTTTATGAGTCTCAAACAAATCAATAAGGGCCTGGCAGTATTTGTTGTGAAGGAAATCAATTTGCTCTTGTGATGGGTCCTCCGCTTTCACAACATCCAGAGCTGAGCCAACTGTGTGTAGGAGGGGAGGGTAGAAAGACAAGTCTCAGTTAGGAATTTTCCAATATTTATCTCCAGTGTAGTAGTAAAAAAAACCTGATAACATCCTATAATTTGAGCTAAGAATTGAATTATTTCACTTACCAAGTAGTCATGTACTGAAAACAAAATTTAATCATCTCCTAAAGAAGGCTCTCTCTAATTAAGCTGCATCATTGTGTAAGTCATGGCGTAGAATCTCCCCCCAATTCCTGCATTTTAGTTCTCAATAAAGAGCTTGGACGCCTCAGTCCTGTAACAAACTTGGGAGATTTAAACATATTTTCAGCCATTCCCACCTGCCGTCATTCTTGTACTCATTTTTATCTTCAGAACTAGATCCAAAAGACTGAGCAAATTTGGTTTTTCTGTTATAATTTTTGTGCGTTTTATTCAAAAGTGCAGCTTCTTACCTTTGACTTAGAGCTTTCAACCATATTATGTATGTGTCAGGGTTAATAGCTTAAAAAATCACAATTGGCTCTTGTGATATTTTTTTAAACAAGCACCATTTGAATCTAGGGAAATTTTACTTATAGTTTTACGTGATTTAATTTTTTTCAACGTTATGGAAAAGTTTGAATACAAAATTTTTAGTTTCATTTCGCTTCAACTCCAAATTTTAGAATGATCAGTTATTTTATTGAAAGTCATACACATTGCTTGAATGACCTGCGCTGCATTTGCCAGAATATTTGTGTAATCAAAAGATAAAGAAATGCAATAATGAAGCCCACAGTAAGTTAGATCTTGAAGTGACATTATAAACATGCGCCAAATATAACACAAGATCAAACACTTTCTTGATTTCCATTCAAATAAACCTCTCTCTTTGAAGTGAAAACAGGCCGAACTGATCTTTTAATTATTCATAAATCATTGCCACAAGAACTGATCTCACACAAACCAGTGCAACCAAACTCTACCAGCATTTCAAGCAGGAACAGACAACTATTTTCAGTGTATCACACAACAGCACCTTCTAGAGAAACATTGCGTCCCAGACATACAAAAATAACGCACAGAACTAGGCCTGTTGGAAGAGCAGGACGCAGAAAATAGTCACCACAGGATTTCATCAGTAGAAAAGCACAGAGCCCACAGATTCTCAAATGATAAATGAAAATTGACATCACATATCATCAATACACACCTCCCTCCGAAACTCAAAACTTTATTTATGATATCAAGGCTGAGATAGATGCATCTATATATGTATATAATGGAGCCAGGCAAAAAATGAGGAACATCTAACTAAGCTTTTATAGACCACCTAGAAAGGTCAAATTTGGCATTAAGTTATAAATTGCCCTAAAGATTCGAGTGGTAATACTATTTTTCAGCAAAATAGTATTTTTTGAAAATTAAAGGCTAAAATGTGATTATTATTTTCTTAAAAGAAAAAGGCGAATGTGCGAACTATTTCCTGTAAGAACAGCTAGCTGGGCAGAGATGGCAGGAAAGAAACTGAAAGTACACACATTATGTAGGCGGCGCCATACCTAAAACCGTCCTGAATAGATCTAGATCAATAATTCAGACCTGCCACTCTCCAGGGAAAGAAAATCTGAATGATTCTGTAAAAAAAACCTGAATCTGCCATAAAAATCTGAATGACTCGCTTTATTTTTGCCCTCTACAACATCCATTGCAAAACACATAACGCGCTCTTTGTCAATGTTCATTCATCGGTTTACCTCTGAACTCTGATAAAAACTAGTTTTCTTAGCTTGTAATTCTTCAATGGTGAAAAATTCTAAATAATCTCAAGAGCTTTTTTCCATACCTCTTTCTGTTCAAATCAAGTACTCTATGCCACAATACTTTTAAGTGACTCAATAAATTGGATGACATTGGCATTACGCAGCATTTCATGAATTCACAAAGAGCAGAGCTGTCAACATAACTCCTTTGGGAAGTGTACATGACTTCAAAGGCTTATTTTTATATGAAAATGAGTAAATGTACTCCTTACTGAAAGGGTTAAAAAATGACATGTTTGATGCTTTTTACTGATTTTAGATAATTTTTCTACATGGTGTATAGGCCTTTCTCACACTTGACTCGGAAAATTAAAAATCTTATGAATTTTGCTGAATCCAGCAGTTGAAAATGTAACCAGGTATTTCATGGGGAGCAAATTGACAATTTTCTGTTAAGTTGTAATATTTTATTTTATAAATAATCTAAAGAGCTTAATCCACTCTATTGTCCAATTACTTCATTGAGAAACAGTTCAATTTAAGTAAAAAAAAATTGCGCTGTGTTGGTGAGACTAGTTAAGCATGATGTAGCTTGTAACTTAGAAGATCTAGATTAGATAAAATGATCAAAATCATAGATCTTGTGCACATTGTAAAGTTTACATCCGGATAGGCCTATTATCAGATCTAGATTTTACTTCTCACAGACCTACAATTACTGAATCTCGTGTCATTTCATCTTGATTTACTCTAGCTATTTCTATTTAGAATTTCTCAATCGATCTTGATAACTAACTAGATATAGCTGAAACAAACGATGTCCTGTAGTAGAAACTATACTTAGAAGATAAAATAAGAATAATCCTTCATTACAAATAATGTCAAAGTCTGGATGTGAAGATAGAGAGAAGGTAGTGCAGACGAATAAACGATAAAGTAAACAACTCGGCAGTCAATATTCGGGATGGTTACAACTAAAATATTAATATCAATTTCGGGAGCGTAGTGGCGTATTGGCATAAGCTATGTTCTCTTTCAGTGGCAAGGCGATGGGTGCTGAAGCATCTATAAATCGATGGTTCTAATTCCACCAATTCAAGTATTTTCGGTCATTTTCACTTGAAGCCTTATCCTAACCCCTGCTGAGCACTACTTAAAATTCTAGCTCTTATAATTCTTACTTATAATTAACCCAGTGGTTTGCCTCCTCTAGATCTAAATTTGTGTGTCAATCTTGTAGGTGTAATTAAAAAAAATAAAAAAAAAAAAAAATATTTTTATTTGTGGAGGTCGAAAGTTAGTTTGCAAAAAAAAAAAATCGGAATATTTGCTCAATATTCAGAAAATCGGAAACGGATCAAATTTGCACAAAAAATCGGAATGATTCTGATTAAATCGGTATGAATGGCAGTGTAAGTTCTAAGTAAAGAATCTAAAAATTCTGCTTCGACATAGAATCTAGCTCAAGGACTTAGATATTTACAACTAGACTCAAATCAAAAGGTTAACATCTACAACTTGAGAAATCTAGATTTTACTTCTAGGCTCACAATTTTTGTTGAAACTTCCATTATAATGTAGCTTTAAATATCTGCTCAGCTAAGAATTCCTGCAAGACATTGCACTTTTATGCACTTAATGCCAAAATTCAAAGCTTTCTAATAAGCGGTTAAAAGGAACTTAAAGCATAATATTGGGAAAGTATGAGATTTTTATTCCAAAAGGATTCAAGTCCTTTATCTAAATTTTGTGTTTAGAATAAGAAATATCAAGATATCTAGATTCTAGGTAAAGATGGGTAGGTGGAGGCATATATTTGGATAATTTAAGTAAAAGGAAAGATATAAAGACCATTTATGATTTATAAGCCTATTTGACCCTGCAGACTGGTCCTGTTCGTAGAATGGGTTTTACAGCTTGTATATATAATATTCTTATAAACCTGTTACCCAATCTTAAACACAATCTAAGACATCCCAAGCGAAAAGATTGGACTGCACACAGAGTTATTCTATTCACACTTTGAAATTTCGGGGATTAAAAAGAAACAAATTATAAATTGTATGTACAAATTTGAAAAAAAAATTAATTCAGCCAATTTTTTATTTCTAAATTTTTAAATATAGGTTTTGGGTATAAACAACATTCAAAAACCACCTTGATTTGAAATCCAATGGCGCAAAAACTATTTGAACCAGGGCTTTCGTTTTTCGTCAAAAAAATCAATTAACTTTCCTTCATTTTACTCTTAAGAAGTAAAGGCTTTTTTTTTTGTTTTCATTCATGAGTGATTAAAAGAGAAAAAATATGTAGTGAAAATATTTCATCCTTGCTCAATGCCACACTGGCTACCCTCATTCACAGAGATTGGTATGGGCTTCAGTAAACTCAAGTATTGCAAATGAGATGCTATGAAGTGGTGATTTGATTTGTGTGGGAAATAAAAAAAAATGCTATAAGCAAACAACTATCCAGAAGATGACAAAACTCAATTTTATATATGGCTTTATGATCAAGTTGTAGACCAGAACCTATAAATTTCAGATTCTTATTCTGCTGCATTATTAAGATTTGGGAGCTTGATAATTTTTTTTCTTATAATTGAGTGATATAGCCCTTTCACTATTTTCTGGCGGAAACAATATTTTATTGCAGGGACATTATACTTTTTTCCCAAGTTGCAATAAGGCCATAAAATACGATCTTAAAATTGATTCTAAACAGTCTGAGAGCAATTGAATCAGGTTTTGTGTAAGCCACTTGAAGTTGCCACATATAGTAAATTTTCCTCAGAACATAAAGTGCCCAAGAATGATAACAATTTCTTGTAGTTTTCATAAAAGTGGAACAATTTTGGTACCAGGTGACAATGAAAGAGAAAATATTCATAACCAACAAGTAAGTGATGTTGAGAAAAAAAGGCATCATGGCTTTGTCTCACTATCGACCATTTGTTGTTGTTTTTTTGTATCTTATGCCCTTTTAAGCCTAAACCTAGCTGAAACATAAAAAAAAGAAACACTTTCTTCATTGCTTATATATGAATAAATTTATCTTAAACTTTCTCTTCACCCTCCTAAATATACTTATGAGATAATTTTCTTTTAATCAGTATCATCTACAACTAGACTTCTCATGTTGTTAAAAAAGTAATAGTTAAAAAGTATGGATGAAATTGAACATTTATACATGAACTTATAATGTTGTGGGTTTGCTTTAAAAGATCCCTTACCAACTGTGTACACTGGTTTCTGGTATGGCAACAGACCAAAGGTGTAATTAAAAAATCCTCTGCCATAGAACATTGGAGGGGAGAATCCCAGAATACAAGTCAGAAAATTTTGGAATTTCCTGACCTTTGACCCTTCTGGATTGGCTGCTTGGCTGTACAGATCATTCTCACCAAAGGCATAAACAGGTACCAGACTAGCCCTAAAAATTGAATGATAAAAAAACTTTGTGTAAAAGAGATCAAGTAACATGCGTATGTAGGTCTTTTATGCCTATCATTTAATTGTAAATTTATATTTCATTTCGATGAGTAAGCTTCTTATGAAACAATAAAACAACACAAAAAGGTTCTTCCAGGTGTATAATTCTGTGTGAAAAGATGCATAAAAGGCACAAAGGACACCAGAAGCCTTGTGACAAGCAAAATGTATTATAAATCTTTTTTCTCATCAAACATTTACCAGATATCAATGTTTAATATTCTGTACATCGAAATATAACTTTTGACTTTTATATAAATGCATTTCATTAATTTTGTTTTCTGCAGATAACACCACTCAATTAAAAAAAACCAATCTTGAGTTTCAGAAATTGTATGCATGAATGGAGTTGATTCAGCAAGAAATAAAATTATCACGAGTTAAGTAGTTTCTATCGAGGCATCAATGTGAAACCTTTTAGAACATATTTTCTCACCATAACTTTAATATAGGGTAGAAGATAAACTAAAAAAGTTTGCTCACCCGTGCAAGAGAGCCCTCTTACAAAAACCCCTCCTGTCTTTCAGCTTGAGCCTATGATTTCCAGGTCTAGCATCCAGCGCCTCTTTGGCTCCTCCAACTATGAGGGCCACTGCATTGCCAGTGCCTTCCTTGGTCAGAACCCAGTCAATGCTTGCCCCTGAGGCTTGAATGGACCCTAGTGTGAGAACCATTGAATGATTAGCCTGGCTGACCATGTGGATATTTGCTCTAAAATGCAATATGCTACTGAAGTTGTTTTTTTTTTTAATTATGTCACAGTTCAGCCAGGTGTATTGCCCAAAATGTTAGAAACTTTTTATGCATGATGCAGATGAGTTATTTTTTAGACCTCTTAACAAAAACTGATTCACAGAAACACTGGTTTTATCAGACAAACAAGAAAGAGATCGTATTGGCTCTATGGAATAAAGTTAGGTGGAGAAGGCACTAAAAAGTGCCCATTCCTAATGATTGTCAGCTCTGGGCCTCCTGCTTTTGCCAAAGAAGGGCAGAATGCAGGGGGTACAAGACAAGAAACTTGCTCCCATGATATGTATATGAAAAAAAAATTTACAAAGATCTCTGTCGTGTGCAAGAAACTAACATTGAGCGGAATTTCACTGAAAGTGGATGACTCCACCAAGTGAACAGTAAAGTGAAAATAACAGGTAGTTTTCTTATCCTTGCAAAAATTACTACACCAGATACTGAAATATATAAGCACAACTCTACTTATACAGAAATAATAGGCATAAAAGCAGTTGCTGCAGTCAAAGCATATACCCCCTGCAACATGTACTCTTGACAAAAATCTAGAGCTCAGCTACCTTAAGCCTACTAGCAGACGTTGGCTCATCACAGGAGAACTAACAGCCTTCCCCAGATGGGGATTTAGTGAGCAGACAACAAAGGATAGAACATTAAGGATTGGATGCTTGAAAAATACTTAGTGCTAATCAACAAATCAGAGGACTTACCAACATACTATATGACATCCCCACCAAACAATTTAAGTAGCAACTGCCACTGATGACTTAGCCCTGTAAGCCACCCGAGAGGCGCAAGAGCAGCTTATTGGTAGAGACCACCAACCATACTTAGACTTCAAGAGCAAAATATAAAGACAAACAAAGAGTAAATTTGGCATTTCAAAAAATGGCAACTGGAGCCTGTTCAAAAAACAAATGGATGAAAAGAGTAATTAAATTCACCTTGAATAAAAAAGCTTACATAAAAATGTCGAGACATTGACCCAAACTGTTCTAGAATTGGCAAAAGGAACGATCCCACGAGGAAATACTAGAAACTACATATCTAGAGAGAACAAACACATTACATGATCTCCAATAAATTGTAAGCAAAAATAAAGAAATATGGATCAGAACCCCACCAACATTCTAGTTATCATGCACAATAAATCTCTAAACAAGAATAATCACAGAGTTCTATGATGTCTGCTCGCTGGCACAACCTATGGTGGTATTAACATCAAGAAAATGATATAGGTAACTACATGATCAAACACTGTAACCACAAAGTAAAATAGAAACTACTAAATTCATTTAGTATCATGGAAATAAAAAGAAGTCCACGCCATGTTTCAAACCCCTTACACTCATATCATATATCACAATCTGGAGCACTGCCGAAACACCTCCGCAACATAAAGTAGGATACAGATATCTGTAGAGCAGATCCAGAGATGGTCTCAAAACTGAGGGCTTCAGCTCATCTGGACATAATGACTGAAATGATTACAACTGTATTGTCATCGTCAACTGTGCAGGGCAAAATTAGAACTACTGCTGAAAAATAAACCTTCCTCAAGTCCATACACTCACTTTTCAAGCAGTGAAACTGGGTTGCGACTAACTTCAAAACCACAAACCTGGAGGAAACGGAAGCAAGAGGATACAAGTGGCTGATAGTCATGACAAAACTGGCAGCATCAAGGTGGGTGCTAACTCCAAACTGCTAAAAACTATCTTTAAAGGATCAGTCAGATTTGTACTTGACTATATTTTCACCTCTTGGAAGGCAGCAGCCAAAACCACAAAAATGACAGGCTTGAGGAACATTCTTGGAAAAATAAAAATGATCTATTTCAGATTGAAAAGACAGCCAGCATCCAGCCAATAGAGAACACAGGGCTGGAGAAACTGCTCATAGAGAGAAAAAAAATGAAGGAGACTTCAAAATCACCTCTTGCACAAGAATTGCCAAGCCTTAAATAAAATAATAATAATAAAAAAACTTAAAACACCAAAGCTTTAAAAACATCTTCAAAGAGAAAATTACAACATCCTGAACAGCAATTGGGAAAGAAAGCCCCAAAAAGGTCTCCACAGAGCTCCATTTTTTCAAGTAAGCATGACTGTTCCTACCATCATTGGAAAATGACAATAACCTTAAAGTCTTAGCATTATTTGAAAAAAAGCCAGAGAAGATACTCAGCAAGTAAATGGACCACAATCAGAGAGCTTTGCTGAAGAGGCCACAAAAAACGTGGGCTATCGAAAATACATAAGACATCCATCAATATTATCATCCCTATGCTGAGCCAGAACTACAAACTTGCAAGCAGAATCAGAGACCCTCCAAGCAACAGCAAACTCCATTTCTCCATTTCACTTTCAGCAACAAAACGTTCCAGAAAAAAATTGTCTTCTTCTTACCCTACAGGCCATAGCCAGCTCCAACAGAGGAGACCAACGAGCAGTTCATAAGATGTACTGGCCCTGAAGACTACTATATCTTTCAATGGATAGCAGCCCACTGTGGGTTGTCTCAAAATGAAAGAGCAGACAAAGTGGCCAAAGAGGGAAAAAGAGATCTACTTCAAGCAAACCTATCTTTTCAAAAGGCAAAAAATCTCATAAGGCATATTTGGATGGTTGCCTTTCTACAAGAATTGACAGCCTACAAATGACAATTAGACGACCTGAACAGTCTCAGCTAATCAGAGCAAAGAACAAGCACATTGGGCATTGCAGTTTAAGAGCACATTTTAAGCGAATTGGCACTAGTGAAACAGCCCTTTGTAAATGTGCTACAACTCATTTGACACCAGCCCACGTACTTCTAAGCTGCACACTTTTCTCAACCACCTGTGTAACCTGTGAAGACAGGGTTGGAGACAAATGTGCCAACCTTGAATGGTGTTTCAGTTTGCATCATTTGCAAGTTTGATGTAACCTGTTGAACACAAAAGAGTGATTGGGTATACCAAAAAGGAATAATTAACAAGCACAAGATAGGATTGACAAGTCATCTTCACAACTAATAAGAAATTTTTTTCTTCGTGACTGAAGGAAAAAAAAAACAAACGAAAGATATGATTAAAAAAAACCTCAAGCAATTCCCTCTGTATTTGAATAGAAAATTTAAATGAATGACTGGAGAGTTTTTTAACTGCATAAGTCAAAGTTGCCTTCCTCCATCAATGTTTTTTTTTTCTTTTAAATTTTAGTGGCCTTAATACTTGAGAAAAATATTGTGAAAAAAAATGTATATGGAAAAGAAAAAAATGTGGGTGATGGATACAAACTTAAACAATGTGAATTTTGATGAATATCAAACTATTTTATCCCTAAATATTTTTTTTTTAGTTTTAGACGGGCACCAAATAATTTTCTACTTCACAGAATATCTTGACAGTCTTAAGTTGAGAAACCAATACCATTTCTGTGTTTGCTAAAATGGAAAGCTAACAGTCTCAAGTAACAATGTATCTTCCTTACCTGAAAGCATGAAGTATTCCCTAAAAAGAGGGTATGAGAAACTGCTGGACAGGGCAGTGAGGTATGATTTGATCCCCGGGAACTTGTTGCTGAAACCTGTAGCCTCTGAGGCAAAGTTGACAAAATGGCTTTGACACATTATTCCATGGGGGTGACAGGCCAGGATGTAGTTTTTGTTTGGGTTGAGGTCACAAGTCTTCACCAGCTCAACAGGAAAGTATTCTGCGGCCCACTTGAATATGCGCCACCTGTCCGAGGAAGTAAGGGGAAAAAAGCACTTGCCAAGCTTGAGTTCATTTCGTTTCCTCACCTATGAAAACTGATCCCTGTATAAAAATCCTTGGGCATTTGACACAGTACTTGAGTCGATTTAATTCCTGTCGAATTTAACTACATTATGATGCCTTCTAACATGAGTAGACCTATTAGAAAAACTGAATGTTCCAAAAATTATAAATTTTAATAATCTTTTAATGAACAATGGATCTATGTATTTTAGTTAAATAAAAGAAATAAAAATGAAAAATTCAGGAGGAAAATTTGATTCCTTACTCCCAGCTTTAAACAAAATCAGACTAGATCTATGACTAGCAAATGTTATGAAATAAACTGCACCTCTGTTTTAGTTTTACTGGCTTGATGTTGGAGGTCACTAAGGCCTATGCCTGACTTTCTTTTTTTTTTTCAAAATTCATTGACCAACAAAGAATGAATCATAAGTAAGAAGGCCTTTTGGTTTTGCATCATTTTACAAAAACAGTAGAATAATTTTGAAGCTTCCATCAAAAAAATAAAGTAAGAACGTTGATTCTTTAAAAGCATACATTCCGATATTGTCTATACATATTGGGTTAAAGGATGTGAAGGGTTTACAAGTTAAATAAGCAACACAGCATCTGTTCCTGGAAAGCCATATGGCATTGTTTCCTGAAAGCCATGGTTATTTCTCCCTCCATTTCCACTTGATAAGTGAGACAGAGAGTAAAATTTAAGATGTAACAGACATGGAAATCATGCTAAAGGAAGACTCAAAGTAAAATTCATCTCTCTTAATTTTAATTTTTTTTTTTGTCCAGATCAACTGTCAATCACTGAGATAAGGAGGACAGAGCTCTGTATTACAGAGTACTGGCTTCAGATGAAGAGTAAATTTTTTGGCTTGTGTAAAAACCCATAAGATATGACAGAAAGCAAAAGGAAAAAAAGTCTGTCTGTGAAGATCCTATTAAATTTTTTCCATAAAACATTCATAAAATATAATGTTAACACATTAATTTTTTTTAATCTCAGTTGCCACTTTACAATAAATATGCAGAACTACATTTAAAGATAAATGTCGGACTTATAATTGATTTGCTCTAAAAAATAAAATGAATACTTCTTGGTGCAGAATCAGAAATCTTAGTGAACAAAAGCAAAGATAAACAGTTAATATATAACTCAGAGAAACCTACCTCCGAACCCAATTTGAGCGCCTGCCTCCTTGTTCACTGATTGAGCGATCATAGCGGTACCACACATAGTAGGCCAGAGGTATGAGGTAGTAGCTGGTGAAGAAGAGAAGGTACAAGAACAGGAAAAGTGTCCCAAGGCCAAAGAAAAGGAACAAGTAGGTGAAGTGAAGCACCCCTAGCGTCTGTAGTCTCTTCTCCAATGGAAGGTTGAGAGGTACAAGCTCCAGACCAAAGAGGCTCATCTTGTCTAGAAAACAGCAGAAAAAAATACACTTGGTTTTAAAAAAAACAAAAAAAAATTCAAGAACTAAGAAAAATACAATTCTACGTCAAGCTGAATGTTAAGAGCTATAATTTCATCTATTTCTTGCATATCATGTGTGCTTAGTAAATCCCTGCTTCATTTTTTTTAATTAATTTTTTAGTCATAGTTTAACTGTAAAAGCTGTTGTTGCTTCTTTATGCTGCTCTTTATGGAATATTCTTTTAGTTTTAAGCCTTGTTTGAAGCTACGAATTGCAGAACTTTTTTTTGTTAATTTGTCATTGTGTAAACCTCCGTGTGCTGTCTACATGTAAGCTGTGAGAGATCATGTGCTTCGGTTAAAATTTGTTATAAGCTTCTTTACTAACAGCTACCGGCTAAGGCTGCTAGTACTGAGTACTAGTACGTATTTGTCTCCGTTTTCTGTTTTCTGAAAATCTGCAGCTACAGCACACTGTGTAAATGTCTCCTTTTGTTGACAAAAAAATCTCATCCCTTTTTAACTATGTTTGGTTGGTGCACATTCCTGCAACGATTCTACTTATGAGATGCTGATGATTGTCTCTGATCACTTATCTTGGGTCCTTCACAAGGTTGCATCTAGTCTATTGATAGAAAGATTTATAACACATTACGACTAAGTTGGAGCAGCTTCCTCACCTTTTTCACACACACAATATTATATTTATTTTGATGTACTTTAGATGAGTAACTGCTTCAATTTTATGAAAATAGTCTACATCCTTTTTAGAGATGTTTGCTCGTCTTTTTCTTGACTGCATTAATACTAATTATTCACTTAGAATGAATGAGTCGTGGGGAAGCATAGATTATCTGGACTTCAATATGCATAGGCCTACATGTAATATGTTTTCATACATGAAAGGACATAAAATTCGTAGCACGGCATGGAATTTTTTTTTCATAAAGCATAGTGCAAAGCCATTACTACTCATTGTGTTAAGTGTTGACTGAAAGATAACCACTAATGGCACTATTGTGATTGAAGGCGTTATTCAACGCAATATTACTGCAAAACTGATTAAACAATTCACTCTATGACCGACCCTCATTAAACAAAACTTAGAAAGCTGGAAATCTATCACATTATATGAAAACAAAACGCGAATAGTCTCATTAAGAGCCAAAAATATCCATTACAAAATCCACTTTATAAAATGTAAAAAGAAAAAGGCTAGTCTGTTGAATGTCATTATTTCACCTCTCTTAATCTACTAACTGGTCTCAATAAAACCAAGTTCATGTTTCTTTGTGACTTTTTTCTTTACATCAATATTCAAACTACATAGAAACAAAAAGTTAATATTTTGAAGGAAAATCGTTGAACACAAATAAGTCCAAATTGTTTGTTCAAAACAATTTGTATTTTAAGGATTATTATTTCATCTGCAGGGGAAATTTCTATCAGATCAAATCCATGATCTCAATCCCAAAAAGGCTGATGAAATTTTATAAAACTGAAATTCTATATTTTGATTTCCCTTAGTTGCTTATAATGTAAAATGCACCATATAATTCGTAAATCTCACCAACCATGAAATGAATCAAATTTAATTACCTCAATTTATTAAGATCAGTGGTGTCTATTTACAGAAAAGTAATAAACCTGTGGCAAGTCTACAGCAGAAATACACTTTATGGCTGACAACATGAAGATATCGTCAGTACCGTGCGCTATCCACTTATGGCACAATTCTTCAGCTTCGAGCTAGAGTGAAAAAACTGTCTAAATTGCTTTATTTTTACTTTATGAATATAGTAACTTTGATGAAACTTGTCAATAAAATTTAGTACATGAACTAAAAACATTTTTAATAAAAGAATTTGTCTTAAAACTGGACTAGCTCTTGATAAAATGATTCGCTTTCCCCGCATGACCAAGGCCACTGACTTACGTGTTTAGGGCAGAAGAAAATCCATTTGCTAATTTAATAAAGGCTCTATTAAAAGCAAAAAAAAAGTCGTTTACATTTTGCTTATTTTCACATTTATTCATAAGACGGAAATTTTTATTTTATGAATGCCCTATAGATTACACAATCAAGACAAGAGTTTAATAAAAATATGTAGGCCTACATGGCCATCAAATTGCTCCAAGTAATAGTGGAAAATTTATAGAAAATCAATCAAAATCATAGAGAGAAAGGAAATTATTCACTATAGATGGCTAGATAGACAGTAAGAGAAAGGGAAGGAAAGTAATGTGGATGACAGAGAATGTGTGTGAGAGAGAGAGAGAGAGAGAGAGAGAGAGAGAGAGAGAGAGAGAGAGAGAGAGAGAGAGAGAGAGAGAGAGTGAGAGAGAGAGAGAGAGAGAGAGAGAGAGAGAGAGAGAGAGAGAGAGAGAGGAGAAAGGAATGAAGGGAGGGGGGAGAAACATAGGAATACTGAGATGTAAGTTACGTTACACTAATAGTTGCATCAAGATAATTATAGATTTGAAAAAAGATCAAATTATTCTGGGAATAGATACAAGAACCATTATGACAAATTAATGATTATATTTTTAGAGGAACCTGTATAAATGCACACGCAGTTTAAAATTCCGATCCATAATCCCTGAATTTTAACTTCGATTAAAATGAAAAGTTTGAAGCTGAATCCTGATTAAATTTTCAATCTATAAGAAGTAGTAGTAGTAGTAGTTGTTGTTGTTGTAGCAGTAGTAACAGTAGTAGTAACAGTAGTAGTAGTAGTAGTAGTAGTAGTAGTAGTAGTAGTAGTAGTAGTAGTAGTAGTAGTAGTAGTAGTAGTAGTAGTAGTAGTAGTAGTAGTAGTAGTAGTAGTAGTAGTAGTAGTAGTAATAGTAATAGCAGCAGTAGTAGTTGTTGTAATAGTAGTCCGAGGAGGAGAAAGAGCAAGAGCAGTCGTAGTAGTAGTAGTAGTGGTAGCAGTAGTAGTAATAGCTGCTGTTGTTGTAGTTGTTGTAGAAGTAGGAGATGGAGGAGTAGTAGTAAGTATTAGTACTAGTAGTAGCAGCAGCAGCAACAGCAGCAGTAGTAGTAGTAGTAGTAGTAGTAGTAGTAGTAGTAGTAGTAAGTAGTAGA
>JAWDGP010003771.1:60000-77500 GCA_033675545.1 Elysia crispata
CTTCACTTCCGCAACACTTTGCCAGGTTCGTTCATTTGGTTGAACAATAAAGGGAGGTAACTGAATAAATGTTTAGTGTTAGGTAGGTTCTCTCTGTTGAAGATATATATATATATATATATATATTTTTTTTTTTTCATTTTAAAAGTTACCTTTTATCCAACAAGATCTCGCGTTCAACTAGGAAATACTATGAGGCCCAGTATCTCGTTATATGCAAGGTTTACTGTATCAATCAAACAATCAGATGCAGTGATCTTTAGCGTTGTGCAAGCGACTATGAACTTCCACGCATCTCTATTCCTCGTCATTTTCAATTTCAGTGTGTCTGTCACTCATCCTACGTTTAATAATTTTGTCTGTCCATCCAACACCTTTTCACACTGTTTTACCCTGCTGCATTATCCTTTGCCTATTTCAGTTGTCACAAGATGTTCTAGTTTCTCTCTTCTCATCACATGGCCAAAAAATGTTTCCTGGCTTAGTCATATATCTTATTTGAGTGATCTTGTTGTGTTGGCTTCTCTTAACACTGCTTTGTCTGATTTATTTGCAGTTAAAGAGATTCAAAACATTCTCCTTACGTGTAAGAACCACATTTCTGCTGTCTCCAATTTTCTTCATAACACCAAGTGACTAACTGTTTTTAAATTGTCCAGGCCTTACATCCATACATCATATGGGGTTCAATATAGCACTAAAGGGCTCTTCTTTGGTGAATGGAGATGTGTTTACATGTTAGTATTGATTTCATTCTCTGAATCCCAAAAGAATAATGAGAAACCCATGATCGACTGTAGAGACAGAAATCTTAGCATACTTGTTTTATCTCTTAATCAGGTTAGGTTCATTTCATTCAATTAATTATATGTGATCAAAATTTATATCTCGATCTAGATCTACGTGACGTTTTCCTGTGTTTCAGGGATTCAGTTCCTTTAGATCTAGATCTAGATTCTAGATAATTAAACATTTAGATCTAGAATCTAGATCTAGATCTAGATCAGAACTTACCTTTTGAAACACAACCGAAAATGAGGAATTATATGGCGAGAAAGAATTATACCATTTGTCCAGATCTAGATCTTGATTCTATCGATTCCAGATTTCGAGGTCTAGATACGCGGTCTTGTTTTAACAGTCGTGTGAACACTCCAGACAGTCATTCGAACACTCATGATAGCATGCATGACCATGGACTAGGACGGTGTGCGTTTGAGTAAATTAAGATGGTCTTAACTTTAAAGCATACATAAATTGGCGATCAATAGTCCGCGGAAAATCTAAACTTTTACCTGATTTTCAATTTAATTGCTTTTCTTCATTTGCCACGTTCAAACATTGTGGAATAAAACAGACCTTGACCTTTAAACGAGCAGTATTATCAGCAGGCTTATATCACATTTCGATACACCGTTGAAGAGTAACGTCCCCTAACCTACTGTAAATAAAGAGCGCTCTTTGACCCCATGTTGATTTTATTTTTAGACAAAACAGCTGACGCACAATAAACCGCAGGAATGCTATTGCGGATTAGACTTCCTTGTACTAGTAGATCTAGATCTAATTACTTTCGAGGGAAAAGAAATCGAAATTAAAAAATCAGTGTTAATTAAGGTAACAGTTTTGTATTAACATTTTTCATTATGATTTAAAGATAATTATTGTAATAAAAACGAAAGCTGAAAATACAAACGGAAGAAGAAAATTGGCAGCACGACCCTTAATGCGTCAACGATCATCTAGACCACTTGTAACTTGATATTAACTATACCTACTCCCAAAAACATACCTCTTGCTCTGTCTAGTTGAGATGCGGCTGGAATAGACGGTGTATTTCAAAAAAATCTCATCTCGAAGTCTTTCAAAGAATTTACTGGCGCTTCTACACTAGATGAATTCTAGAGGTATCCCGCACTTTTCTTATTCGTCGACTAGTAACGTTATTTTTTCTTCACAATTTTCATCACCCTTATCGTCGACATCATCATTATCTTCGCAATCATCGTCGCCATTGTCTTCCTTTCCAATCTCGTTGCTGTTATCATGAAAAGTCGCCTATAACATCAACATCCTCATTCTATCCCACCTTATTGTTCTTTCGTATCCTTTTTGAACACGGTGAACAGCTATTCAGTTTCAATGAGAAGGAAGTATATCGATCTTCTGGACTTCAGGTGATAGGTTTAAGCAAAACCTTTTTTAAAATCATCAATGCTTGCGACATGTTATTAAAAAAGAAATAGGATCTTTTGAACGAAGCGGGGTTTGAAACTAAGAATTTAATCAAGGTTTCAGCTTGATCGTGTTGAGCGTCATCTCCTGTCTGTGTGGTACGTCGGCAGCCATGTTTGGTGTGGTCTCTGCAACACACAGTCATCGTGATTACAAATTATATAGTGCATTGAAATTTATATTACATATTACACATTATATTGCAATTTAAGTTTCGTGGGCTACCTCACTAAATTTCCCATCTTATTAGAGTGCCTTAGTTTAAAGAGGGAGAGAGAAAGAGAGAGAGAGAGAGAGAGAGAGAGAGAGAGAGAGAGAGAGAGAGAGAGAGAGAGAGAGAGAGAGAGATACATACATATAGACAGACAGAAAGGCAGAGACAGAAGTGTGTGTGTGTGTGTGGGGGGGGTAACTTTTTATCTTTTAAACTTGTTTCGTCTACCCTGTCAACAGCAAGGTAATTGCAGACTTTATGCCTATCAAACAAGCCCCCGTCAGAAGGAACGTTAAAGTTGGAAGTCCAAAGAATGAAGTGCACCAAAATAAATGCATTTCTCCTGTTGCCAGTCAGACTTAGTCTGTAGAAATTTCAGATATATACTTAAAGCATCTGATTGTGTGTATATATATGTGTATATGTGTGTGTGTGTGTGTATATATATATATACAATTTATTCTTAGTATTGAAAATCTATTCAGCATAGGTAAAAGAAAAAAAATGTGCGAATATGACATGAACAATATATGTATGTCATTTGAGACGGATGTCAAACATACATCTATCATTTATTCTGTCAAAGTTAATTAGAAGATATCCAAATTTTGTATCTAGTCCAAATGGCTTGAATGTTTCTCTGATGAAGTTCGATAGTTTTTTTCTTTGTTTTTGTCTTTTGTTTTGTTTTGTTGTTTTTTTTTTTACTTGAGAGCTCTTTTCTGACTTGAACTTTTATCTTTCATCTTTTTCCTACAAAGTTAAGGAACAGTTAAAGTTATTAAGACGGTAAGAACAAAAGGAGAAAATGCAGCCTCAAATGATGTTTTTCATCAACTGAAGTCGAACATCAAACTTATATAGATTGTTTGCCACACATTTATCTACCTTTTTACATGCATTACTAACAATACATCACACAGAATTTATTTCATTTTGAAACTCCACAGCAGATGTAAAACGAACATATAAAAAAGTTTTCAAATCTCTGGGTAGATTGAAAATTATGTTTTATTTATAGAAAAACATTGTGTAATCATTTCAGTTTGTTTTCTGTAGAACCAATATCGTCATTTAGTTTTTACACTGGGATAAAAACAACAGAATTAGAGTGGGCAATGAATTCCTCACTCTGCAACAAAAAAATTATTTCAATTTCAATAAACAATAATTCATTTTCAAAGTAAAAATAACATTCATATAATATGGTCTCTAGAATGCCTTTCCTGCAACCACAAGACTATCATTTTTTTACCACATGCCTGATCTACACTTGCATCCTTTAAGGAAATAACTGCTCCAGCAACATAACTTCTCTCAGCAGATTATTGGTGAGAAAAACTAATAGAAGGTCAAGTGGTCTGATTCTCTGAGGCCATATTTGAGTTTATGAGTCTCAAACAAATCAATAAGGGCCTGGCAGTATTTGTTGTGAAGGAAGTCAATTTGCTCTTGTGATGGATCCTCCGCTTTCACAACATCCAGAGCTGAGCCAACTGTGTGTAGGAAGGGAGGGTAGAAAGACAAGTCTCAGTTAGGGAGTTTTCCAATCATTGCCTCCAGTGTAGTAGTAAAAATAACATAAGAACCTACTCATAGTGTGAAGCAACATTTGATTATTTTACTAACAAAGGTATCAATGTAAAGCACTGGTCTTGGTTTTTCTGGGAACAGATTATTTAATCACCTTTTTAAAGAAGTCTGTCTCCTCTTAAGCTGTCCTATTGTGTAACTGGTTGACACATTTAAAGGGAATAAAATATGTCACAAGCAAACATCTATCTAGAAAATAACGGACCTCACACTATTTTCCAAAGGAACTAATGTTTTATTTACAAAGGCATTATACCTTTTCATCTTCATCATGGTGCTACGTATGACGTCACAATATAATTATGGCAATTGGTTTTAAACAGGATGAAAGCTACCGGGCCAGGCTTTCTGTGAGCCACGTCAGTTGTCACGTCATGTTGTGAAGTTCACTCAGAATATAGAATTCTAACGATAATGCGATAATGGTAACAGTTTTTCATTGTTTTCATTTAACTAGAATCATTTCAGTGTTGAATGACAATAAAAAAAGAAACTGTTTAACACAAGCACAAACAATAATTGATTGTTGTTTTTTCTCCTTTCAAACTTTGCAAGCATTAAACTGGCTGGGACTGAAACAGAGTACTTTCTTCAGAGCTCGTTTATGAATAAGTTTATATGCACCTTTATCTTATCATAATAATTATTTTTAGTCGACTCTATAGAAGAGAAAGGTTAATATAAACTTTTTCATAAACGAGCTCTAAAGAAAGTACTCTTTTTCAGTTTGAAAGGAGAAAAATATTGATTCGGTATTATGTAGAACTAGATTTCTCATGACTGTATTGCTACAAAAATAATGGTAAAAAGTCTGCATGAAATTGAATATTAACCATTTCGACATCAACAATACCCACAACATTTAAACATGAACATGTAGCCATCAGGTTGTGGGTTTGCTTTAAAAGATCCCTTACCAACTGTGTACACTGGTTTCTGGTATGGCAACAGACCAAAGGTGTAATTAAAAAATCCTCTGCCGTAGAACATTGGAGGGGAGAATCCCAGAATACAAGTCAGAAAATTTTGGAATTTCCTGACCTTTGACCCTTCCGGATTGGCTGCTTGGCTGTACAGATTGTTCTCACCAAAGGCAAAAACAGGTACCAGACTAGCCCTAAAAATTGAGTCAAAAAATTCTTTGTGTAGAAGATGTTAAGCAGGAATGAGCATATATGTCTGCCTCCCCTACCCGCCTCCCTCTCTCTCTCTCTCTCTCTCTCTCTCTCTCTCTCTCTCTCTCTCTCTCTCTCTCTCTCTCTCTCTCTCTCTCTCTCTCTCTCTCTCTCTCTCTCTCTCTCTCTCTCTCTCTCTCTCTCTAGGTTTAAAAAGAGACAGGCACACCACTTTATAACTACGGGACTAAAAAAAGAAACAACACAAGTATAGATTAAACATAAAAACGTTTCGCCTTTATTGTAACTTCATCAGAGTGTCACCTTGTTTCACATTATTTACAGACACACACGCGTCCTTTTTGGATCCTTTATAATTACCAAGTTGTCCTCCAAGTGTAGTGTTTTTGCTTTTCTATTTGGATCTCTCTCTCTCTCTCTCTCTCTCTCTCTCTCTCTCTCTCTCTCTCTCTCTCTCTCTCTCTCTCTCTCTCTCTCTCTCTCTCTCTCTCTCTCTCCCTCCCTCCCTCTCTTTCTTCTTTAGATATTTTAAGTAATTTGAAGAAAAATGTAGACTTAGGCCTACAAACATAGATTAATTATGAACCTTCTACATTTTTGTGAATTTCTTGATAGGTAATCAATCATGTACATGTATAATATTTTACTTGCACTGATGTCACGACTGTTACATTGTTCTATTTTATGCTGCAAGATGATTGTAACAAGTTGTTACTCACCATGGAGACAGAGACAAAATATGTAATTTCGGTATAAACATTGAAAAATTAATGTTCAAAATCGGAACAAAACTAAATGTAAATGCAGTCTGAAAATTTTCAGGAAAGAATAAAGTTAGCATTAATGTCTAGATCACAGCAGTATTGTATTATTCATCGGAAATTGAATTATCATTAAGAATTTTGTACCGTGTATCAAGCGCATTTTTCATGATATATATTGTAGTAATACCAACAGCAAATAGCTCTTGCTATGCAATGTCATCAAGTCTATGTATACATTAACACATCCGTTTTATGTTGCATCTTTCGTTTCAGCACTGCCATTGATTTAAGGCCACTCCCACTCCATTTAAAACTTTTACAATGTATACCCAAAACAAAATTAGAAATATACGAGGGCAGGCTGATAATTAAGTTCCGTTTAATCATAACTTTTTAATTTTTCACAGCATATACATAAACAATACGTCAAACGAAAGCTTAATATCTCAGCTACATACTTAGCACTCTATTTTTCGATGTAGTCACCGTCGCGATCAACACACCGCCTCCAACGTTTCACTAGTTGGCTCACGCCGTCAGCGAAGAATTCAGACGGCTGTCCACGGCACCATCTGCGAACATCTGCGATAACTTCCTCATCATTGTCATAGTGATGGCCCTTCAGGTACTTCTTGAGTTGGGGAAACAAATAATAGTCAGAGGGGGCAAGATCGGGGCTGTATGCAGGGTGAGGTAGGGTCGTAAGTTCCAGCTGCCTTAAGGCGTCCTGAGTTTGGCGACTGGTGTGCGGGCGCGCATTGTCGTGTTGCAGGATTGAGTCCTTATCACGCCGAATACGTCTGAGTCGGAGTTTGAGAGCTCGGAGTGTTGAAATATATCGCTCAGAGTTCACAGTTTGCCCTTGCTCCAGAAATTCCATGTGGACCACTCCCTCCATGTCCCAGAAAACGGTGAACAAGACCTTTCTTGCAGAGGCAACAACCTTGAACTTCCTTGGACTTGGAGAAGTTTTGTGCCTATACTCCATCGATTGGGCTTTACATTCTGGATCGTAGTGGTGGACCCAGGATTCGTCTCCAGTCACAATGCGTTGCAGAAATGCTTCTCCTTCTGCATTGTAACGCTCTAAGAGTTGAGTACACATGTCCTTTCTCTGCGCTTCCATCTCTACAGTGAGCTGTCTTGGGACCCAACGGGCAGAGACTTTTCGGTAACCCAGTACAGTTGTGGCGATATGGTGCACTCGTTCTTTCGAAATGCCTACTTCATCTGCAATTTCCTTTTGTTTGACCCTTCGATTAGCTCTAATCATGCAGTCAACTTTCTCTCGATGAGCCGTGTCCGATGCGGAAAGGGGCCTACCCGAACGCTTTCGATCACGCAGAATTGTCTCTCTGGGGTCTTCCCCTTTAAAAATTCTCACCCATTTGCGAACTGCACAGTCTGAAATGCACATTTCACCATAAACTGTCTTCATTCTTGCATGAATGTTTGCAGCAGAACATCCCTCAGCTGCCAAAAACTCGATAACAGAGCGCTGTTTGATGAGAAGGTCATTGGAAGTCGCCATTGTCTCATAAACATGGCTACCACATCATGTGTTGCGCGTCACTGCATTATGAGCACGAATGACGTCACACAAACTTGCTGTTATAGTTAAGTCTAGAAAAATGGTTCGGGAGTATATGTATGAAATTTTAGGTCGATGTGACGAAAATTGACCTAGTTATTAGCAAACGGAACTTAATTATCAGCCTGCCCTCGTATTAAGTTTTATAGTTTTTACAGAGATCTGGTTTTATCACCACTGAAGTGGATACACGTAATTTTTTTAAAATTTCATGAAGAAAAGTGAAAAACGAAACAAAAGCCACTTAACATCTGTTGCAAAGGATAAAGTAAAACGTCCCATTCATAAGCCGGAAACCTAATAACTTAGCACTTCAGTATGAGAATGATGGGCCGTGTTGACAAAGAAATATCTAGTTTTAAAAATTTACGTTCAGGTTTACGATTGTAATTTTACCTCTGAAACTTTATACTCACCCGTGCAAGAGAGCCTTCTTACAAAAGCCCCTCCTGTCCTTCAGCTTGAGCCTATAATTTCCAGGTCTAGCATCCAGCGCCTCTTTGGCTCCTCCAACTATGAGGGCCACGGCATTGCCAGTACCTTCCTTGGTCAGAACCCAGTCAATGCTTGCCCCTGAGGCTTGAATGGACCCTAGTGTGAGAACCATTGAATGATTAGCCTGGCTGACCATAATTAAGGATATTTGCTGAATTACAATAGTTATAAATCATTTGAGTTGTATTTTTTTTAATCATGTTATAATTTACATTGATGCATTCTCCAAAATGGTTGAGGTAATGGACCAGACCCCACCCCTTCTCGAAAAAACAACAACAACACAAAAAACACCATAATACTTTGTTAGTTTCCGCACACAACAAAAAACACCATAATACTTTGTTAGTTTCCGCATACAACAAAGCCAAAGCAAAATAAAACTTTGAAACCGAAGACAAAGTATGGAAAAACTCGGTCGCTGAACATCAGAAGCACCTATTAAAACATCTTTAACTATTTAAAACGCTAGATGGAGATCGCCTGCAGAAAAAAGCAGTCATAACGAAGAATTGAGAATTGTTGACCGACACAAAAGCATTAAATTCTGTACGCAAAAGTATCGACAAATCAGCATCACCTTATGCGCAAGAAGCTTCTAGGTTCCAGTAAAGAAAAATAAATAAATGCCAAAGCCTTAAAAACTTGCTAAATGCACTCCAAACAGAAAATGGCAATACCCTGAACTACAATTTGCAAAGAAAGCCCCCCCAAAAGGTCTCCAAAGAGCTCTATTTCTTCAAGTAAGCATGAATGTTCCTGCCATCACTGGAAAACGACAATAACCTTAAACTACTCTTTGCAATCTTTGTTTGACTGCCTCCTTCATTTCTATATCAATCTATGAAAGAAACTCACAGAAGATACCCAGCAAGTAAATGGACCCATATTATAATCGGATAGCTTTGCTGAACAGGCCACCCAAAATGTGATTTATGGGAAAAACAAAGGACTTCAGTCAACATTGTCATCCCCTTGCGGAGCCAGGAATAAAAACCTTCTAACAGAATCAGCAGCCCTCCAAGCAACAGCAACCATTTCCTCATTTCAGCAACAAACATTCCAGAAAAAAAAAATGTGTTCCTCTTGCTACAGTCAGCTCCAATAGAGGTTTTCAACTAACGAGCAGCTCATAAAATCCTAAGATCTATTGGCCATGAAGACTACTATAAAATTATCTTTCAATGGATAGCAGCCAACTGTGGAATATCTCAAAATGAAAGAGCAGACAAAGTGACCAAAGACGGGAAAAAGAGATCTACTTCAAGCAAACTTATCTTTTCAAAAGGCCAAAAATCTCATAAGGCATATTTGGATGGTTGTTTTTTTTTACAAGAATTGAGAGCCTACAAATGACAATTACACGACCTGAACAGTCTCAGCTAATCAGAGCAAAGAACAAGCTTTCAAAGCACACTGGGCATTGCAGTTTAAGAGCACATTTTAAGAAAATTGGCGCTAGAGGAACAGACCTTTGTAGCTGTACTATAGCAAATCATATACTTCAAAGCTGCACATTTTTCTCATTCACCCGCGTAACCAATTCTAGCCAGTGCAGAGATTCTTGGAGACAAAACTGGAGAGAAGTTGCCAATATCGAATAACGTTTTAGTTCATTGCAGTTGCAAGACTTGACCTCAGGTGCAAGCCTTCGTTCACGGAACGCGGCTTGGATATACAAAGGATCGGCTTGACAAATCATCTCCACATCTTAAAACGACCAATATTTTTTTCGTTTGGGAAAAGGGCCACCTTTTTTTTTTTTTGACTTGACTAAAGACTACAATGATATGATTAAATAAATCTCAAGGAGATCCTGTGTATTTAAAAAAAAAATAAGCGAAATGCTTGACAAAATATTACAGTTACATAGTTCGACTATCCTTCCTCTATCATTTTTTTTTAACGTTAGGTGCTTTCACTTGCAAAACAAAATTTCACGAAAGGAAATATCTGAAAAAGTAGAAAAATAAATTATGGGCTATAACTTAAAAAATTTGAATTTTGATGAGCATCAAACTATCTTATCCCTAACTATTTTTTAAAGTCTGAGATGGGCAACAAATTAGTAATTTTCTTCTTCACAGAATATCTTGACAGTCTTAAATTGAGAAGCCAATACCATTTCTGTGTTTGCTAAAATGTAAAGCTACCAGTCTCAAGTAACAATGTATCTTCCTTACCTGAAAGCATGAAGTATTCCCTAAAAAGAGGGTATGAGAAACTGCTGGACAGGGCAGTGAGGTACGATTTGATCCCCGGGAACTTGTTGCTGAAACCTGTAGCCTCTGAGGCAAAGTTGACAAAATGGCTTTGACACATTATTCCATGGGGGTGACAGGCCAGGATGTAGTTTTTGTTTGGGTTGAGGTCACAAGTCTTCACCAGCTCAACAGGAAAGTATTCTGCGGCCCACTTAAATATGCGCCACCTGTCCGAGGAAGTAAGGGGAAAAAGCACTTGCCAAGCTTGACACTGGGAGTTGACTTCGTTTCTTTTTCTATGAAAACTGAATGTTTGCCCCAGTACTTGCGCATTTAATCCCTGTCCAATTTAACTAAATTATAATACCTTCAAACTGAGCATACGGGGAACTTAATGCTCTACAAATAATTACACTGTACTATTTTTTTATAATCTTTTTTAAACTGCAAAATAAAGTTCAGTAGAAAAATTTCATGTTTCATTTTCTGTTTGAATAAAAGTTTTCATTCTCTCTAACTTTGTGGATAGGCAAGTTATGAAGGAGTAAACTGCAAATTTTGTATTGGTTTTACTGCTGGATGCTGCAATCATTACTCTCTCTCTTTCTTTTTAATTCATTGAGCAAATTGTCGTGAAACCTTTAGTAAGCCCATTGGTTTGGTCTAACTCTGCCACAATAGCAGAATAAAGGTGTCCTTTATCTGAAGTTTCCAGCACGCCGGAGAGCCAAGTTGTGAATAAACTAAGTACAAAATTTGATTTGTATATTGTCACCATCACATATGACATTCTTTAATAAAAGCCATTCTCTGCTTTACTTCTAATGCAGCATTAGTTATTGGTTTCAAATGTTTGTACTTCAAAAAAGTAAACGTATTGCTAGAAAAATATTACAATTACAGAGAAAAAAATTCTAGCTCAATCCTTTTTCATTAAGTTAGGTGCTTTCTTTCATGAAAAGAATGTATATGAAAAAGTTGATAGTGACAGATTATTATTTAGTTCGTTTGAAGGTCTTCTTTTAGCAAAGTTGCGATGAAGAATGTTTCACTAGTTCTTTTATATTGATTTTCCCACAGACTGAGGGACGACAAAGGACTGCATCGACACAGTTAGATGTTAGCCTAAGATAATATTGGTCTTTACAACATACACTCTTCATACTTTGTAACATCCTATGCTTTATGAAGTCCTAATATGAACACATTGGTATCTCAACTCATAATAAATCCATCATAAAAAGCGGCCAAAAATCATCACGACAAAAGTTATATGGTGTCACAATTCATTTCACTTTCAATTTTAAATATTTACAATCACTAGGTGTGAGTCGAGGTATAGTGTGGTATGTTTGCATCAACGGATGAGCTAGAGGTGGAGATTGTTAATTAAACCGGTAAGCATCTGTGTAGCTAACCAGCTGTAGTTTGAACACATGCCTCAGTAGGGAATTTTTCACTCTTTGTCAGTGACATGACGTCACATACCAACGTGTACTTTACTATAAATTGTAGATAGTTCCGACTTTGTTTCTTAAATCAATCTTACAAGGTATTTCAAACGAAGATATTAATTTTAAAAAAAAACAACACAAGTTTTTGGCTGTTGTCTTTGGTAACTTAATTCTCCCCTCGACGTTATACATGTATTACAGATAGGGCTTGTGGGATCTTTTGATAATTTTACATACTACAGATGTGCATAAATTTTTACATAAATTTACACATTCTGATTGTGTCTCTATATATATTGAGTAAATAATGCTTGGTACAAATATATTTACTTAATATACTACTAAACAAAGAGCGCCGATTACACAGCTTATGGTTGAGAAGTGACAAGAGGTCGGAAGAGCATCGCTTTCTGCAGGGTCATGAGGTCATGTTATGATTCTTTGTTCCATGATGCCCACTTAATAAGCAAGACAGGGAGGTTAATTTAGCATGTAACTGGAAGGATTCAAATTCAACTTTCTTAATTTTTTTGTTTGTTTTGTGCAACTCGACCATCAATCACTGAAAAATTCGAAGATAGAATGATGCATCGGGTTGATAATTAAAACCACTCGGTAGGTGAGTAGAAAAAAAATTACTGGTATTTTTTTATCAGCAGAGGAAAATAATAATCTGTAAAGATCCCATTAAATTACTTCTTCATCTTATCGGTAAAATATAATAAATTCCTTAAGCTTTTTATACATTTGAATCTTAGCTGTTCATCTCGCAGTTAAAAGATAGCCTTATAATTTAAAGATGAATCTAAACCTAACAGTTAAATAACATTAGAGGCAATGCCTTTCTCAGCATGACTACTCTTTAAATGGCACCTTGCTGAAGCTAACATAAAGATCATAATTTACTATGAACCAAGAGAAACTTACCTCCGAAACCAATCTGAGCGCCTGCCTCCTTGTTCGCTGATCGAGCGATCATAACGGTACCACAAATAATAAGCCAGGGGTATGAGGTAGTAGTTGCTGAAGAAGAGAAGGTACAAGAACAGGAAAAGTGTCCCCAGGCCAAAGAAGAGGAAACAGTAGGTGAAGTGAAGCACCCCTATTGTCTGTAGTCTCTTCTCCAGCGGAAGGTTGAGAGGCACAAGCTCCAGACCAAAGAGCCTCATCTTGTCTAGAACACAACAAGAAAAAAATACATGATATATCTAACTGGTTTTAAATATCACAAACATAAAAGCAAAACTTTAGATTTAGAATATTCCATGTTCAGCTGAATTTCATCAGATATAATTGTAACGATTTGCTGCACATCAAAATTATAGTAATTCCTTGCTTGCTCTTCCATTGACTGGACATAGTAGTTCTCTTCCATTGACTGGACATAGTAGTTCTCTTCCATTGACTGGACATAGTAGTTCTCTTCCATTGACTGGACATAGTAGTTCTCTTCCATTGACTGGACATAGTAGTTCTCTTCCATTGACTGGACATAGTAGTTCTCTTCCATTGACTGGACATAGTAGTTCTCTTCCAATAAAGTATCATTTTCTTCATCTTGTTCTATATTCCTTTCACCGACTATTTCAATTAGCTCCAAAATCACATCAGCCTTAATGTTGAGGTGGCTTTACCAGGCTACTTGCTAGCATGAAGAATACGTAGTGACTACAGGTAGAGCCTCCCTTTCATCCATAGAACTGTGGAAGTTGATGTGGTCCCTTGATGCTGCAAGGAACATGTTTTTAAGGACATTGAAAACCCTATTAGATGCTATGCGTTGCTGATTTTTTTTTTTTGTCACTTTGTAAATTTTTGGGCGCTTTGTGAATGTCAGTGAAGACAGTTTTTACCACAGCTATAGATAAAAATTTGTGCTAAGTTTATTTACTTTAATGTGATTAAGTTATAAGGCTGCGAAAAGGCTTATACTGTGAGACGCTAGCACGCGCACCTGGAACAGCCACCGACAATTCTCCTTTAGAAATGCTAATAATTGTCTCTAATCACTTCAGTTGTCTCTTCTTTCCTAACCACCGTCTATGCTACGCACTGCTAGCTTCAGCCCTTCTCAAGAGTGCATCTCGCCTATCCATAGAAAGATTTACAAACCTTTTCCTCCCATAAGTCTAAATTGGAGCAGATTTCTAATTTTTTTTCATACACACACGTATACAATTTTTTTTCTTAAGTTTTGAAACTACAGCTGAACAAATGCTTCAATTTTATGCAAATAGTCCAGGCCCATCTATAGAGAGGTTTGGGGCCTTATTTTAACTAAGCTTAATTTATACAAATTCGTCACTTAAAAGAAATGAGTCGATGGAATAACTAAATTCTCTACACTCATACAAATGTATCGTTTTCATTCATCAAATAATAACTAAAAATACTACACAAACCTGATAATATGGCATACAATTTTTAGAGTCAATGAATTATTTGTAAAGAGTTGACTCAACCATAGTCATTACCTCATTACCTTGATACAAACCATGGAGGAAACAATTGCAAAAGAAAAACAAAAACAACCCCCCCCCCCAAAAAAAAAAAAAAAAATATACAAATTCATTCTGTGATGATTATCTGCTACATTTACCTAATCTGCTGAGCCCACGTTTAAGTTTTCATGGAAAGGCGTATTTACTTTGTTACCTGCTACTCTTGTCAATGAGACAAACGTTTGCACGGCTCCTTACGAAACTTAATCACAATCGTGGATCATATTAACTAGATTAAGAAAAAATCCGCACAAAAATAATTTATCATTCCAGGTCTGCAATTAATTACAAATCAAGGCTTATGAAAGAAAACTTAGAACGCTGGGACGGAGCCGTAGTTTATACCACCAATCCTGCTGTGAAAACAATGTGTGAATAATCTAAATCAGAGCCAGAAATATACAGGATTAAAATTCACTTTTTAATGTAAAAGAAAGGCAGGTCTGCTATTACTCATCTTGGTTGATCCCATCTCTGATATACATCCACCAGTTTAGATAAATTTAGAAAAGGTGCCCGAGGACACAAAATTTATTGTAAAAGTATTTCATTACTTCTCTACAGTTTTACTGTTGGATATCATTATTGCATTTTTCTGAAACAATTTTACCAAAACTAAGTGCATGTATCTTTGTGATTTTTGTTTACATCAATGTTCAAATCACATTAGAAAAGACCACACAGTATTGTTTTCATGGAAAAGTGTTAAAATCAATTAAAACTAAAATTCTATAACTTGGTTACTCATGGAAATTGATGAAATGAAACGCATCTAGAGGTTCTTAAATCTATCCAAATAAAAAATCAAATTAAAATTATTAAACTCAGTTGATCAAGCTCAGTCGGTGTCTGCGTACAGCAGACTAATGAACTTAGGGCGATTCTGAAGCAGAAATACACTACAGAATAACACATCACAACATTACCAAGAAGTACCAGGTGTGGTGCTGTGTGTGTATATGTATATTGTTAGGATTTATGCGTTGGCGTAATTAAATTAATGTGGCACTCAAGAGTGAAAATGACTGATAATTGTTTCATTCATCACACATTACTGATTATGAACAATGAGATTTAAGTATTAGGGTGTGCTTTTTAGAGAGTCCTCACCGCGACCATTTTCATATTAATTCATTTTTACTGGATTTTGAAAGCAAGCTTTTGACACCTGGATATATAAATTAGTTCGAACTATTATTGGTGGTAGAGATATACGAGAGAGATGAGAGAAAGAAGCAAGAAAGGTCAAAGTATATAGTTTATGCCTTCTTTCCTTTTATAAAACAGCTTTCTGGCTTTCTATTCGAGAAGGTTTAAGGAAAGAGAAGTGGGTATGGCCGAGAGCAGCTTATCTTACTGCGGGTCACGAAAGGTCAAAATTTTTTTATTACTTGGCCCCCACCTGGTACGATGGAGACGTGTCCCTAGATTGTGTTAAATCGTAAATTGCACTCTAAGCTGTCAGGAAGAGATATAAGATTTTTTGACAAAGGCAGATCATATTTTCAATTTTCTAATGAGCTTATCTTTTCAAAAATTCATCGTACGGTTACATAGAAATTAAATCAATTTCTAAAATGAAACTGGGAAGGACAAATTTACATGTTAACCTTCTGTGATGTCGAAAGCCAAGAGAATCCTAAGCTAAATACTGCAGCTGTCAGAGGGTTTTGTTTCGTTTTGCTTTTCATCATCAGTTTTATCGCTTTCTTTTTCGCGCTTTAATTTTCACAAATAAAGTTGACCACATATACTGCATAAGAAGTTAACACAGATAATTATGATGTTTATTCTATGAGTTTTTCATTCTTGTAACTGTGTCACCTCTTTCATGAATACTGCTGAGTAAAAGAATGAGAGGTTTTGGAAAATCAAATGTCTTAAAGGTTTCAGTTTTTCTTACTGAGCAAAAAACAACAAAAACAAAAAAAAAAACAAAAAAAAAACAAAAAAACAAATATATATAAGATTTTTTTTTTGTACAGAGGCATTTTAGCCCCAACAAAATGGCGCATTGGGTTAAAAAAATCAAGAACTCTGAAACTCGGGACGCGGACCACTAGATAGATTCTTTCTGTGTGAAGTCGAGTGCAGCTGGTGATTGTGTGTCTGTGTGTCTGTGTGTCTGGTAGTTGCTATTTATACATGGATCATGATTGTAAGGCACATACTTCCTAACAACCTGAAGGGCTTTTTAGTTCATATGTCTCATAACTTCAATCAAAGTTTTGTCTCTTTCATAACAAAATGAGATTATTTGAAAAAGTACAAACAATTCAAAATGAAGTCAAGTGGTATTTTTATAACCACTTCATTCAAAAGCTTTATCGCGCAGTAAAATGAATAATTATGAACTTAAAAAACCTATTTTTCCGGAAAAAAAAAACCAAAACGACAGTTTTATCAAATTAGGAGTCGCGCACGAAGTAATTTTGAGTCCCGAGTGTGTCCCCAGATCTCAGATCAAGCCAGCAGTTTTAACACCAAGATAACCGTTGAAGTGAACTTCACCGCGCGTTCACAAAATGTGCTTGAGTATGAGAAAACATGCAGAAATTTAAAAAAAGAAAGAAAAAAAAAACAGTCTTACGAGTGAAAAATTTAGGCACGGTTTGCTCTGAATGATACGCCTAACATTTATTCCCGTTGACAAATTGGACAATACTGCTTTATTGACAGAAGCAATTCCTGATTATGAAATATGGTGGTGTTTCGGATCCCATCTAACCAGACCTCTCACTGGCGTTACTGAAAGTCGCTATATGATTGTTCAGGAAACTGAATGAAGTAAATATAACCAATAAAACAGTTTTCTTCTATTTATTCCTTCTCCTCCTTATCTTTTCCTATCTTATTCTTTTCCCATTCACCACCAATCTCTATCTCTTCATGTTCTTTACTCGTGGGTTTCATTGATTCTATAGCTTTACACAGTTCACATTGATGCTTTAAAGAAAGTCGCTGCTTTGAACTATATAAACATACATAACTCTTCTTTATTTCTAATCACAAACTAGTATACCGAGTTGGTTCCCTTGACTATTTTTTGTCATTGAGGAATTTGGGAACAATGACTGACTTGCACTAATGACTCGAACATTAATTTATGCAGTTATAACGACTGTGAAGGTGATACTGATTTTTTGTGAGCGTGTTTGATTTCATTAAAGTGCTATAATTATTCTAACGTTATTCTAGCATCCATCATCCATGCCGAGCTGTTGGAGCTGGTAGCGTGCCAGACCTGCGGCAGTGCACGAGTCACTTCGCTCCATGTGGTTTGGGCGGGGGGAGGGTGGGGGAGTGGGGGGGG
>JAWDGP010003771.1:80000-105000 GCA_033675545.1 Elysia crispata
GCGAAGAGACAGCTAGACCAGTCTGATCACAAATCGCTAAAAGGTTGCAAATTACTTCTAGACCAATACTTTTTCCGATCTTTTCAATTGGTAAATTTTCATGCAATAATTTTTCAGTTCAGAATTTTTGCTTGATTCAACATTTTTTTCTGCGTAAATCTCTAAGACTCTGTTAAAAAAAATTTGAATAGCCTAAATTGTTTAATTGTGTCCAGAAAAAGTTGCTGGCATGGATTACGTTAAAAGCTGCCTCGAGTTAGAGAGACCAAGAAGTTATCCTTTTTTGCTTCTTCTCTTTGATCTGGCTTTCTAAAGCCAAAGAGAGTTGACTCAATTGATTTGAAATACCGGTACCGGCAAGTCCAAATATGTTCATCCTCTGTCAGATTCTGAAGAATAACAAAGCAATTATGAGCTCCAAACTTAATCAAGTGATGACTTGTCACAGAAACGGAAGCAAAATTCATTTCTTTCTGACTATATTTGAGCGGAAACTATCGAGACCCAAGCTACAATATTGTTTTTACTCTATCTTTCTACAACATACACTAATACAATATTGATGACAAACATTTTTTTTTTTTTTTTTTTTTTTTTGGGGGGGGGGGTTTGCTTAATAATTTGTTTTAACCATATGAGACGATTATGGCCCTTTTTCAAAGTAATGGGTTTTTTCAAGAACTATAGAATGTCCTATGGAACGATAGAAACTAAGAGACCTTTCTCTTGGGCAAAGCAATATGTCTCTTTTCTTGAATAAAGCAATAGGTTTCCTACCCCTTGTACTACCGCATTCATTATCATAATAAATTACTCATATTCTTCAAAATATTTTTTTTTTAATTCAAAGCCATGCATGCATTACCCAAAAACTCAAAAAGTAAACAAAAGCTCGAAATGTTCGAATTTTTTTTTTACGCATTTTAAATTACCCGTAGTCTATTGAGGCTCAGACCCAGTTGATGTTGCCAGATACGGAACAATTTATTCATGTCGTGTAATATGCAGTTGCCTACATGTAACCAAAACGACTATTAAAACAGAGCCTCTTTTGCTTTTGTGGAGTCATTATTTTAAAGCAATTCGACATTCCCATGAATATTTCTCTTCATCATTGAAATGTTGTTTCATATTTTACTCCCGTGGAAACACCACAGGTTATTTTGAATATGATAACTGGATAACGATGTATGTAATTCAAACAGATTGGAGAATGATGCAGACGTCGTAATTTATTTTTGAGTAAAGGAGCGGGTGGTCACAACTCTTGTGGGAGACCAATAACCGCAATGTTCATCATAGCTTGAAACAGGCCGCGAAAGCTTAGACAAACCACAATGCCAGTGAAAAATTCGAAAGCTCCGTGGCAGTTTAAACCTACTGCTGACGGGCTACTTGAATACATAGGGCAGGAACTAAACAAGTCACCTTCCCTTCCCACCCATCTCTGTACTGTGATCACTTCCAGGTTAAAAATTGAGCCTTGACCCTTACGTGACCTTCTTCAGTTTTTGTCAAGTAGCTCATCAGAACTACAGTTCAACTGTAACCGACCTTTTTTTTTTAACGGTCACTTGTAACATTCGACTTGTCTGAGTTTGAGAAGTCATCGTATTGTAGTCTAATTTTATAAATCCCCTGTTCGAAGTCACTGGTAAGACTCACTCATTGTAGTATTGTGAAAGTCTATATCAAACTGAAGTGGAATCATGCTATGAAGCAAGGCTACTCGTACGTAACAGTACGAAAAGTGGACTATCTTAAATTTGCTCTCAGGTACGCTTTACTGTAGTATAACCATTGAATGATACTGAAAAAGATCAAGTGTATCTACCTAACTGTAAGGCTTGTAACATGAGTGCAGATCATCGCATTTAACTGTGAGGATACACTGACATAAAGTGCAAACGCCATAATAAATAGAACAAAAACATAAGAGCGGGCAACCACGAGAACGCTTTTAAAATAAAGCATATTAAGATTAAGAACTTATAGCACCAATAAACCATTACAGTGAGTGAAATAAACAGAAACATCAACTTAGATAGAATTTCGAAAGCTAGTGCCCTGTTTTCTATCAAAGTATCCGATTAAAAAGAGAAGAAAAACGAATTCAAGAATATCTCACAAGTGAAGTTCTGAAGTATTGAGAGAATATTTTGAGGAAATATTTACGAGCCCTTTAAAGGTTTGAAAATGGGGTCGATAAGTTCTGAAGGAAATATAGAATGGTTATTTGTTGAAGGTATACGCCACAAGCTGTACACGGACCTATGTAATGAACTTTGCCGTGTTGATGAATGAAGCAGCAGTTAAAGATCTCCTAAGAGAAAGTTCAACTGCAGGGCACGATGGAACCTCCACGTGAAGCTATGGTGACATTTAACATTTTATCACGTGTAACAGCTGAAGCAGCTCAGGGGGATAAAGCCGAGCCATTAGTAATATTGTACCGTGCTCGAGTTGGGCCGTTTCTTCTTTTCTCCATTATTCGGCTTATCTGCGTAAACTGAATTTTTTTTTTTTTTTTTTTTGCCACTGAAAATACAAATTTACGCTATAAAGTTTTTATCCTTCCTATTTATTGCACATACAACATGTGAAATATTTTGCTCCAAGCCCTACATAAGCTAATGGTTTTCGATAACGCTGATGGGCGCTATGAAAGTTAATGGGGTGAACAGCCATTTGTTACATGTATTTAATTGTTCACAGATACAGTTAAAAAATAAAAAAAAGCATAATGGAAGCAATGGGATTCCTTAGGAGAATTGAAAAAAAAAATTGACTGTTTACAGTGGAAAATGATAGACATTGGATCATGTGACATTGTGCTGTATGCGACAAATCGCTTCGTGCATCCAGCTTTAGAGTGTGATATAAGGGGCGTCCATGGTGAAAGAAAGGAAAGAAAGGGATAACCCAGCATGTCCGCAATTGCGACTCAAAAGACGTAAATATCGGATTCTCTTTCAGAAATAAAGTATTATATTATGTAGTTCGGCTAGTTCTCCCCATCTGACTTTCTCTCTCACTATTCCTGCTTTCTCATCTTTCTACAAAGACATAAACAGAAAAAGCGTTTTTGTTTTTTCGTCAGTCATTTAATTGTTTATTTATTGTAATACCATAGTTTAAATGGCTCTCTATTCAGCTTAAAAGGGAGAGAAATGCTTGCTAGTTCCTATAACTTCCCCTTAACAACGGGCTCTCAGTATTGTCCATTGTCGGTCTGAAGCAAATCTTTCCTGGTCGCATTGTGCTTCAAGTTCAGGTTAAGCGGTGATAGGGTCGGAGATCTAGTCTGATATTGTTCACAGCCTGCAGCAGTATTACAGCTCACACATTCTCTCTGTTTAAATAAAAACCTCCCCCGATAGTTATCTGTAACGAATGGCGCAGAGTTACAGATTTCGATTTTATCTTGGTCAAGAGTGAAGAAAGCCAGTTACAGGACCTTGCAAATGTACTTCATCAGCGCATTACTATTCAATTAAGCTTTTAACTCTTACTGCACAGCATTCTCTTGCAGACAACAACAGGAACAATAAAGAGAGAAAGAAAATGATAAACTTATCTCACTATTTCAGACTGTACCAGTATGTGGCAACAGATGTACTGGTACTTCATTGATAAGCGTTGAATTATAGGAATCATTATATGTATTGACTTTTTCCCCCTCCTAATACCTAACAACATGCATTATGATTTATGTACATTCACTACGCTCCAGCCAACTGAAGGTTTCTGCACATTACTTGCAACCGCTTGTTTTAAAGATTTCTATGCTTTCTATTCTTCAGAAGTATGAATTGTATTAAACATGCAATGGTTAAGGTGGAACCCACGAACAGCTCAACGCCATGACTAATCTGCAGTTATAAGCGAGAGTTAACGCGTTGTTTTTCAATGTTATACACTGTAGTTTCACTAATATGTTTTTCTACGTTGGGTGAAAGTGTCGTTTATGATTATCCTATGTAAGGATGCCATTAGTCTGTAAACGTTTGAGTGGTTTGTGTTAAAAGAAAAAGAAATTACAGGTGATACACAGGAACAGAGTTCGACCAGAATTTTAGTGACTACAAAAGTCTTTTTTTTTGGTACTTCTATGTCGAAAAAAAAAATATATATATGTATATTTGTGTGTGTGTATGTGTGTGTTTCGACATAGAATCATATATAATTATTAGGTACTAAATTCGTTTATTTTTATATAAACGTTTCTGATTTGGTGAGAACTATGCGGCATTGCTTGGGGTTCGCGAATCACTATGTCAAGTGAGACGCTGTCTGAATCGTTCCGCCAAGAACTACACACTCTGGGATGACACAGATCTAGCTGGAAAGATAAAACTGTTTTTGATGATTAATGTTTATACATATGTGACGGATGGAAAGTTAGATGATGTTCGTTGTGGCATTCTATATAATAGAATTCTATGATTTGAGTTTGTTGAATGCGAGGGTCTTATTTTTGGCGCGTATTTCATTTTACTTAGCACTTGATGTTGGCTTCTTACCTGTATGTGTATGGTATACCTCCGCGATTCGGGGAAGAGTCTATTGATTCTATGGAGTCAACTGAATTTACTGATTTTTCTCCTGGTTGGGTTCTTTCTAACTTATAGTTCTAATTCTATTACACCTATAACTCTAATTTTGTTCTAGTTTTAATTGCTAGTTTGCTTTTTACTACTTTGGTTTTAAATTAGTTTAGGTTCAGTGGTGTAATATTGGGTTCAATTCTGCTTATAGATGTATAATTCGATTTTTAGTTCTCATTCGTTTAATTATTGGGTCGGTCTTTTGATATATGCTGTGGTTTTAAGATTTATTTTGGAGTTTATAGTTCTATTCATTTGCTTTTTCTTTTACTTTGGACAAGTACTATTATTCCAAGTTAATAAATCTATGATATCTGTTCCAAACTTACATATGCGCCTTATTTTGGTTTTTTCGTTATAACAGCAATAATTGGTTTATTTGTTTGATTGTTTTGTTTTCACAGCTATTCATTAGTTATTTTATTTGTGTGTTTTAGTTTGTGGAGAGATAAGTCTACCCGCCCACACATATATACGATTTATTTGTAATTTGCAAACGTATGCATTGAAGTGAGTTAGCAATTTATATTAATATTGATATCTGTGATTGTCTAAATGTTTTACAACAAAGGGTGGCTTAGATCTGTTTGTGGATACATGTATTGTATGTTGAGTGTGGCTGATTCTCCACTGGACCGGAACGGCAAGCTGATTCACCACTCAAATTCAAGGATCCACGGTTAGCAACGACGACTTGAAGTAATATTCTATGTACATACATATTGATTAAAATACTGCATCCAGCAAGTTTCACGTGCTTGCTGACATGTTTCATTTGTTAAAATCTTATTATTTGTTTTTAAGATTAAGAATGCGTTTGCATGCCAAAAAGGGTTTTCTGAGAGATTTATAATGGAATAATAATAATAATAATAATAATAATAATAATAATAATAATAATAATAATAATAATAATAATAATGATGATGATGATGATGATGATGATGATGATGATGATGATGATGATGATGATAATAATAATAATAATAATAACACTTTTATTACGTATATTTGTTTATTTTTCATTCAACTATCTCAATCAAAGAGCAGTCACATAAATGCAGTAAAATGAATCTCTTCACATCATTACAGAAGCTTCATAGTATATATAAAGTAAAGGATTACAATAAATCAATATGATTACGTAGACTATTAAAGAATAGTAAAATTCAGCTTTTGGGTACATCTAAAATATTAAAATATCCTGAGTGTCTCAACTAAAAAAAAATTCCAACACAATTAAGAGTAAGGAAAAACCCCAGGTTTGAAGAGATAATTTAAATATAAAACCAGCAGACACATTCTAGGCGGAGCCAAAACCCATTGCCTCAGAAAGCTCTTAGGATTAAATGTAGCATACAAATTACTTCTCAAAGTACAACCTCCAAAACAACAGCATTTGAAGGACATCTAAAGCAACAAATAACCTGTAAGTGAAATCAATTCAAACCACGGTCTAAAATATTTGTTGTATACACTGCTTTTAAGAAGGTATTGTCTAAAAAAAACACCATCTTGACAACTGACCTCAACAGTAAAGCCATAAAAAAAAAAAAACAATAGCATTGCAGGGGTAAACTATGCGTATGTAAAATAAATGCAACTGCCAAATTATGTTTTACAAAATTCTATTCCAAATGCATAATATCCCCTGATACAGTCACCTTCTTCTATCAGAAAACTACTGTGGTTTCTTTAGGCAAGAGGAGAAAGCCAGAGATTTCACATTGCATAATAAAAGAGTCGAGACCAGAAAAATGAATGTTTCTCTATTATTGTTTAATATCAACATAAGCAGGAAAAGTGTTTTGTTTTCCAAGCCACATTACATAATATAATCTTCAAAATGAGCTAACAATATTAATGGCAATCAAAAGTATTTTAGTGTCCCACAACCTATATGCAGGCCTCGTTTTTCAGAACCGAAAATCCGGGATCTGTAAATATTACCCTATTTTAAGTTCTAATGTTTGGCATGCCTTTCTGAAACTGATGTTAAAAGGAAATTCACAGTCTACTATATAGACTTACACACTGTCTATATTTATAGCATGTTGATCTGTCTATCCTTCACCTTTATCCACTCAAATTCTCTTTAACATTTGTTTCAGAATGGCAGGAAGGTTTATATACTTCTTCAATTTGTCTTAGTCCTTTTATTGTTTCCAACAAATTTCAAGAATTAGATGTGGTGCCAGGTCATAGCGATTCCTTACAGACACATAAATTTTATAACATTCCATGATTAGAAATAGAGTTCAGATGGGATGGATCATTTCTATTATTTCAAAATTCATTGATTCCACACAAAAAAAACATTTTCTCTTTCCTAAATACAAACTTGAAGCTAACAATTTATCATAGCAAGTATTGATGAAAAAAAAAAAGAGTTAAAGTGGGTAACTTTAAGCTAGATATCTGGGAATCAAGTTGGAAGTGTTACTTTGACTTATACTGCTGAGACTTCAGATCCATCAGGCTGCCTTCATCTAGACAGCTCAACACATGACCAGGAGGGTTAGCTCAAAATACTTCAAGACAATTAAGCGATTAAAAATAACACCATACACGAGGAATACATGTGAATAAAAGCAAAATAGTGGGGTCTGTCTCACCTACCACTTCTTTTCATGGCAGGCTGGGAGCTGTCATAATCAATTTAACTAGACTCATTATATGCATTAGTGAAGTTGGCCCCTTCAGTCTATAGAACAGACATTAGTCATTTATATTTACACATAGATAGATCAGCTGTTTTTGTTTTTTTTTGTTTTTTTTTTAAATAAAGGTCAATATACACAATTCTCATGTTATTAATGATTCATTAAATCAAAACAAAGCAGATTTGATGATGTAAATTACTATTTAGTATCCCACTTGCCACATTTTGTGGCAAGTGAAAAATGTTCTTTTAATGGCTCACCACTCGGTGTGGCAGACAGACTAACGTATTTTAATCAAGTCCTTATTTAATAAGGGCCACCCCAACTAATGAAAGCTGGATGTTGACATAATTGGTTTTTAGTTTGGAGCGCTTCCCAGTATTGAGGCAACAATTAGTCTTTTTCAGCAGTTTTTTTTATTTTTCATTGTTTACATCATTAGCCTCTTGTGAAAACTGATCCTAGTAAACATGTAAAAAGACCTCAGACCTATACAAGCTCTGAAGTGTGAGGAACAGTCAGACAATGGATAGATTGTGATGAACTCAACTCTAGTTTTTGAATCAGTTCCAATTCAGACACAGATGATAGTGAAAATGATTATGAAAGATTTAGAGCTAGACCTGCACTTGCAAAAGAAGCAAGATTGAGTGAAAAAAACAAATGTGCTTGCCACATTACAATAGACGTTGATTTTATTAGGACTGTAAAGTCCTTTTTAGTTCTTTATTTTGATATGTGTTTTGTGAGAATTAAATAATTTTTAACAAAGTTTTGGTGCGAAATGTATCACTTCTGCAAGTCCAAATTTTAGGCACAAAATAGCTCTGTAAAAAAACGCAGATTTTGACTTCATACACTAAGAGTTAAGCACGTGAGTTGGATAAACTCCAAAACATAGAATGGCAATATAAAGAGAATTGATCATGTCAGCTTTTGATTGAAGAAGGAAGTGTTATTATTCTCAAAGATCACCATATGAAGACAAATAAATTTCTCGTTCAAACTGTAGGTTGAACTATAAACATCAACCGTCTAAATTTAGGTAAAAAAAAGGTTATAGCAGTAATATTTATGCATTGTAATTAAAATCAACTACTGCTTAAAAAAACACTATATTTAGCATCCTGTTTTGCTCTGCATCCTACATAGTGTATGATAATGAAAACTTTATTCTGAACATGTCAGTGGAACATTTGGTCCACCATACCAGATAAATCAGCTTGCTACAAAGGCTGAGAACATGTCACCGAGTTAAGAGTTCAAAACACATTGGTGAAACATAATGCTATATCTTCCCCATTTTATTTAAAACATCAGAGACTATAATAAAAACCTACATATTATCAAACTTGTTTTTGATTATGGCATTTTTCTGGCTCCTGAAGGGTATTGAAAAAAGAACAAGAAAATGATGATAGGGACTCACTTTTATTTTGACTATGGCTTGGCTGTCCATTTTTTCTTCAAAGATGTCGCTTTCTAACAAGCCCCTTTGCATACAATGACATGTGAAGAGAGACTTTACAAATGTTGCTCATTTCGAGGTAGATTTATGTGAGTAGTAATGAAGCACCATATTCACTCTGATCTTTCATCACTGCTGAATAGATAAATAACTTGATTTACGTGTAATGTCTTTGCAGAGGGAAAAAATTGCATCATGCAATTTATTAAAAAATAAGATAATAATAATGTTTTTTTTACAACATACTTTTGTCAAAACATGAAAAAATACTGAAGTAATACTAACAGAAATAAAGAAACAAACTACACACTCTTTTCTATTACATTTAAAAGCATTTAAGTTGTGAGATCAACAAGCCATAACTAAGTGAGCCAAGTTTACTGTTTGTGGTTGTTTAGCATCTGCTTATCTGTGGTACCTTTACGGGTTCAAACAAAGCCCATTGTGGTTGGATGAGTGTGGAATCTTATCTTTACAACAGGCTTGCTTCGTGCTCAGTTCTGAGAAATCACTACATGACAACAGTTGGTATGGAGACTCTATAGCTTACAAATTTTCCTACAGATACTGACCCACTTCTCATTCCAGTTTCATGGTTATTAACCATGACAGTATTTTGACATTTTTATCATTGATAGATTTACCAATATCAAGATTAAAGCTTGTTCACCCTGATAACATTAAACGTCATCATACCTTAGAGTTTTCAAAATGTTTCTTTACGGAGGTCTAGACAGTTAACATAAAGAGTCCAAAATTGACAACGAATGACATATACAGCATACAGGATTGAATCATCTCATGAGCATAAACATTCTTCCAAAGTTCAACAACAATGGTGTAACGGTATCGTAAAACATTACTCTTCGTTGATCTTAATTTTTGGCTACAATATAAGAAGATACATAAAAGAAAAAAAAAAGGAAGTTAATAAACCTTTGTGAAAAAATTTTTTTTTCCAAGTCTGCTATTTAGCATGAAAGATACTCAAGGCACTTATCTAAATATTTGCAAAAAAAAATTCAGAAGAAAATACAACTTGTTATGTTGCAGTTCTGGGCATAATAATAGAACATTCATAGAATCTATATCTGATTTGATTGTCGTCATAACGAGAACAACTCTTTAATAACCTTAAGGAGGTGTCTAAAGCATGTATAAAACATTTCATGCCTCTCTAAAACTAAGAAGTACAATTCCTAACATAATTGAAATAGCTGCAATAAAGAATAAATATAGTATACCCCTAAATCAAATAAAATGAAAGGTTAAAAAGAAAAAAAAAACATGCTAAAAACTTTTGAAAACAGGGTTACTAAAATTTTACAGATCAGATCCTTCCTCTCAAATAAGTTAAGACAAAATAAAAGTTATATACAGTTTTGCCATTCAAGCGTCTGCCAATATTGAAATATGTTAACTAGAACTTAATGGCAAAAGGCTTATGAGGAAATGTCATGTTAGGTCAGCTAGATATATAGATATATAGATTGATAGAGATAGAGATAGAGAGAGAGAGAGATAGAGAGAGAGAGAGAGAGAGAGAGAGAGAGAGAGAGAGAGAGAGAGAGAGAGAGAGAGAGAGAGAGAGAGAGAGAGAGAGTATGTATGTGAGGGTAAGAGGGAGGGAGAATTTTGAGATTGAACAAATTAGTTTTACAGTAAAGCAGACATGATTTCTATAACTGGAAGCAAGATAAAAAAAAAAACCAGGAGCTTCATGCTTGTAAATACAATCTTGCACACACACTCTCTCTCTCTCTCTCTCTCTCTCTCTCTCTCTCTCTCTTTCTGTCTCTCCCCCTGTGTAAAGGACACATCAAAGACAACTAAAAAAAATGATAAATAGCACTGTTAATAGAAGGAATACAAGCAATGAGCACACTCAAAATGAAATCGAATGAACTATCTCCAAAGGTGGGGGAAAAAATGGTCGAGTTTATATATTGTTCTATACACGGTGTAGCAAATTCTATTTCTTCGCTCTACTTTAGTTGAGCGCTAGAGATGGCCCTACTGCCATAAATCAGTGCCGCCTTGACAGGTGACCTGAGGTCAGGTGCACGGCCCGACTGTTATAGCTTGGTGCTGCATGTCTCGGCCGGTTATCAATAAAACCATGCAATTTTTCGGCATTTTAATCAGTTTTTGCTTTGCAACTACTCAAGACTGGATTATATTTGTTTTTTCTCCACAACTCCCTGTTTTTCCTCAATATATTCGTGAAAATCTGATAATTCTAACTTAATTATTGCAAGTGTGAGATGTTCATGAATTAGGAGTATATATTTTTTTAAACTGAATATTGAAAACATAATTAAGTAAGTTGTAAGGCTAATTATAAAAATTCCACACGATGAATAAACTTTGTTTCTCGGCCATAGGAAAATTCAAAATAATAGCTTTACGAAGATGTAATTTTTTTTCTGTTGACAGCATATCTTATAAACTAATTTAACTTTTTAAATAAAGGCTTTTACCAACTATGGAAGACTCCAGAGAGACTCATATAAACAATGTTAACGGTCTGTGTCGTATATGTGCTAGATTGCGTGTGACGAGAAAACAACAAAAGCACAATAGTAGGAGCCACTTGTGTTCTGCTCTTTCTGGAGATATTTTCTTAATTTACGATCTGAACATTAAAAATGACATTGAAGACACTCATTCACAGTACTCGTGTGTCAAGTGCTACTCAAGCATAAAGAATCTAAAAAAGAGATACAGTGACATTTCTATTCAAAACGCTTGTGCGGTGTACAGCTTAAATAAAGACAAAATTAATGGTGCCCATTTGTAGATGGACACAAAACTAACCACTGTCATAAATACTTACACCCCAGTGTCTACAGTGTCACACAGACTCAAGCATGCACATACGATCCAATCATAGTTGACGAAGCACACTTAATTCAGTTACATTTCAACAGCTTAAACACAGCTCTCAGCAATGTTCACAAAGCAATTTCTCACACAAAACCCATTGAACACAGTTATTTACCAGACATTCAATCTTCTATAGATACCTACATGTCCATCGACAGAAAAACCTTTCCCCAAAAAGTAATCCCCAAACAGCATCTATTAGAGAGACATTGCATCCCATACATTAGACAACAAACATTCGGGTTGGGGCTCCTGGAAGAGCAAGGAACAGAGCTGAGCCATCAGGCAATATCGAAATTAGAGAGAGAACGGGCCTTTGGCACCCCAAACGAACTAGACAGATTGAAACATATTTTGTCTGCCCATTTATTGCAAATTGCTCCAGCTCTTCAATGCGAAGACACCTGACTGTGATATATATATATATATATTTTTTTTTTTTTTATCCTGTACATTTATTTATTTATTCAACCATTGCGCCTGATTAACTTATTTATATATATATATATAAAATCCCATCGCACCTGACTAATTAATTTATTCATTAAAAAATCGCGACAGTGATAAGATATTATTATTTATTTTCACACCATCCTGAAAAGGATGCATACCATTCGAAAATTGTAAGCAGGAAACTCTCAACACAAACATCCTGTAAATCTGTGCCAAATAACGGAGTATAATTACACCCCAAGTACTGTTTACTGGAATAACTCAGAAACTTTTTGTGTCAACAGCCTAATTTTTGGTGAGTTTAATGTTGAATATGTTGTCTATTACACATCTAAATTTCTAAAACTTTCATCGGCAGGTTTTGTTATAATTGCAAGATTTAATTATCAATTTCGTTCTTAACTCTGTAGAAAAAGTGCCCTCTTTACGGGTAATCTATAATAAAACTATACATCTCAGTTCTGTAGTTTTTTGTTCCTACAACACAGCTGCTTCTCTTCTTTAATATATAAATATTTCATTTAGGTACAAGTTAAGTAGGCAGGATAGGAAATAAAAAAAAGATTATCATTAACTTTAACTAATACGCGAGTTGAGAGAGCAAGACTCTAGGCTCTGCTTTGACCCGGTCATCACCCGAGGTCAAGCTAGGTCAAGAGGGCTCAGGTTACAAGAGGCAGTGCAACTAAAGTATCATGGCTGAGACGCCGTGTATAGAATGTCTCCAAGAATTGTATCTCGCAGTGAAACCTCACAGAATGACAACATAATTGTTAGTTATTTAATATTGAAGAAACAAAGAAAAAAATTAAATGAGGTATATGAAGGTATACACAATCAAAATATGAGTGCCTTAAAATGTACTCGTTGACATTCGTTCAAAACAAGGATAAACCAAAAACTAAGGCGTTGGGTGAAAAGAAGATTCTTACAAATACGGATTATAAGGGCATTTGATCGACATTAAATCTGAAATTTTACAATAAATCACAAATATCAACAAAGGTATTTTTACCCTGAAAATCACAAGCAGGTTTTGATTTTCTATATCTCTGAAAGAGACTCAATCTCGATTATCACTTTATGTACATCCATCATTGTGAAGATTTCGATTGACTGGCACTACTCTCTCCTGGATGTTGGGAATCGTTTTTCCCTGATTATCACTGATGCACATCCATCATTGTGAATGATTGGATTGACTGGCACTACTCTCTCCTGGATGTTGGGAATCGTTTTTCCCTGATTATCACTGATGCACATCCATCATTGTGAATGATTGGATTGACTGGCACCACTTTCTCCTGGATGTTGGGAATCGTTTTTCCCTGATTATCACTGATGCACATCCATCATTGTGAATGATTGGATTGACTGGCACCACTTTCTCCTGGATAATGGGGGAGTTTCTTCTCATCTCCTCCTCCTCCATGTCCCATGCCACTGTCATCTTCTAAATCACTTTCCTCTTCTCGACTATTTAACCCACCTTGATGGTCCCTGTAAAGATGAAAATATTCTTGTACACTATAGCCCAGCCGCTTCTCCATATTTGCCACCCTCTGATAAAAAAGGTCTTTTGCGAACTGATACAGTTCAATGTCTTGCTGGTTAGTTCTTATCACCAGATTCACCATTTCTTTGGTCATTTTAAGCTTTGCAACATGGGTATTCTCTCTCTGTTCCAATGCATTGATAAACCTGATGCCTAGAGTATGCTCAAACAGGAATTGACTTTTTGATTGTTCCTCCAAAATACCAAAGAAGGCAAAGTCCAATAGATTTTCCTTGGCACTTTCCACCATTGTTTTAGACCTAAGGTCTTCATCCAAACCAGTTGTGTTATAGCAGTTGACTCTGGACAGATTGCCAAGCATTCTCGTCATGCGGTTGAAAGCTAAATTAGATCTGAAAAGGATTAATGTCAACAGTCCAGATTATTTATGGTAAAAAACAATTAATTAAAATGAGAAAAAATATATGAGTTTCTTAAGACCTTTAACATTTTCAAGCTTCCTCAGGAGTCTGATACAGCGACAAAAAGGGGGGGGGGAGGCAAGACAAAGATTCTGTCTCTGGTCTAGACCCATTTCTACTCATTCCCAAAACAGCCTCTCTTATTGTAAGGGGGTCCTGTTTTTCTAATAAGAAGCTAAAGGAATAGAAGCGCAGAGTATGGATTAATTTAGAGACCAGATAGATTTTCCCAATATAAAAAAGAACCCAACTAGCTGAGGTTGAAGGAAAGCTAAATTCTATGAGGTTGTCTCTAAAACTTTCACATAAACACATTAAGGCCTACAAGTACAATTCTCATTTTCTTTTGGACTGCATTAATCATTTACACTATGAATCTGTGTATTTGGTCATTTTTTAGATTAAATCAGATTGCACAGTGATCCCATTAGGTAAAAAGAGATCACATTATTATTCTGTGATTTCAGCCTCCATTTAGGCTGATTTGTGATTAAATCTTTTTGGCATCATAACCAGGGCACATGTTCTAGAGATGACCTCTCCAGGTGCCTAGAAATCAAATCTCGTCTATCACTTTTAGTCAAAGCACAATAAATTAACTCTCAACTTTTAGGGTAATTTTGTGGGCTCTGCATTGACTGAACTGTGTAATCTTTGAAAAAATACAACAGACTTATTATCAGATTCTGATACACAATGCTAAAACAGCTTTTGTATCATTGAATTGTATCCTTCTTTACTCTCTACTCTCTTATGTCAAAGTTCTGCTTCACGTTCGACTACTCTCAGCTAGAGGTTCGCGATGTGTCTCTTTTGGTAAGGATCATAACTCTAAACTCACTTGCAGTTAACAAACTCTGAAAAGGTAACTCCTTCCCAGTCCTCCCCATGAAAGCAGAAGGGAACTTCCTCTAAGGTGGCATCTCTACCATTACAGTGCAGCCGTGCTCCTGCCCATGTGGCTCCCCTGTTTACATGTTGCCACTCACTGAAGAAGCGTTTCACTGGATCCCGTAGCATTGTAATGTAGTGGTATCTGAAAAAAAATTATGACGGTTTTCTTGTAACTGTATAAATTCTTGCTAGTGGATGTAAAAAGGATAATAGTGATAAATTAAACAATAAATATGAGGCATATGAACATATGAATAGGCTAAGGCCTAGAAAGGATGATGAGTTTGACTAACCATATTTAAAAAAAACCATCAAAATCAAATCTTAGCAAAAGCAAGTTGTGAAAAGCAGGGGAGAAAATGGTAATTTGATATCATTCAATTAATTACTACAGCATAAAATTTTGCAAAACAAAAGTACGGGTAGTGCTTCAAATCCTAGTGATACTTGGATAAGAGGACTAAAGGGAGGGGAAAAACAGATAGAGAAAAAGAAAGAAACAGTCAGGGAGAAGGAGACAGTGAGATAGTTACAGAAAAACAGAAAGAGTCAAAGACGCAGATTCAGAGAGACATAGAGAGATAAGAAAGAGGAGAGAAAAAAAAATATGAATGGTAAAGAGAGAGAAAAAAAGAGTGAGGGAGATATGGGCAAAGAATGGAAAGAGGGTAGAAAGAGAGAGACAGAAGAGAGGAATGGAAATGTGAAGGAAAAGGAACATTTTGGTGCAATTGAGAATAAGGAGGGAGGTTGACAGATGGTAAAAGACAGCCACAGAGAAAGGGAGAAAGATTGAAAAAGAGAGAAAGAGAGAGAAAGAGAGAGAGAGAGAGAGAGAGAGAGAGAGAGAGAGAGAGAGAGAAAGAGAGATTAGATTTTGAAAAAAGAGAAAACGAGTAGGGAAAAGAGAGTGTATTATTACTAATAAACTAGCTTCAATCCTTTGGAACCTTGGATCGTTTTTTTTTTTTTTTTAATTTTAGCATGCACAAGTGTATTCCATACACTAAAAACAAACATTTTCACAGCAGCTTTAAGTGTCTGTGCTATTTTTTGTCAATTAGATCAATGATGGTCGAAGAATCTTCTCAATTTTACTTTGAGTAAACAATGAAACAATTACATCATCTTAGTCTAGTATACTCTTATCAGATTTCCTGAAGCAAAAAATAGTAAGCGGAAGAAAGATGAGCTGAGAGAAAAGAGAGAGAGAGAGAGAGAGAGAGAGAGAGAGAGAGAGAGAGAGAGAGAGAGAGAGAGAGAGAGAGAGAGAGAGAGACAGACAGACAGACAGACAGAGAGAAACAGACAAAGGAAATAAATAGTAGAGAAAAATCAACCACAAACCTAGATCTAGTTTGAGACCGACAAAGAAGACGAAAGACGTGAAAACATAATAACAGGTGGAATGAACAGGAATCGATGCGGCACCCATCGCCTTGTCCAGATAGGGCCAGCCAATAAACCACTGAGCCATCCACATCTACAAAAATGGATGATTCAGGAACAGTGACTTTTATGCTGGCTTGAATAGGAGACTAAACAGTTGATATGGTCAAGAGCGATCCAGTCCATATTTTTACAGGGCATGAACAAACTAGCCTCTAACGGATTTTAAGTAGATGAAAATTTGACTGAAAGACAATTTTAATATAGAAAAAAAGAAAGCAGTCAAACAACTTTAGAGGCTGAGACAGACGGAGCTAGATCTTAAAGCTGCAAGTGACTGTAAATAAAGAAAAGATAAAGGAAAGAAATCTGAACTCTTTCTGGGACTGCAGCCCCATTTAGAATTTGAATGCAAGTGATGCTCTCTACTGTAATACAACCAATGAGATGGAGAGAGAGAGAGAGAGAGAGAGAGAGAGAGAGAGACAGAGACAGACAGACAGAGAGAGACAGAGACAGAGAGGGAGATAGAGAAAGAGAGAGAGAGAGAGAGAGAGAGAGAGAGAGAGAGAGAGAGAGAGAGAGAGAGAGAGAGAGAGACAAAGGAAAGAAATCTGAACTCTTTCTGGGACTGCAGCCCCATTTAGAATTTAAATGCAAGTGATGCTCACTACTGTAATACAACCCATAAGATGGAGAGAGAGAGAAAGAGAGAGAGAGAGCAAGCGAGAGAGAGTGAGAAAGACAAAGAGACAGAGACAGAGCGTGAGAGAGAGATAGAGAGAGAGAAAGACTGAGAAAGAGAGACAGAGACAGAGAGAGAGAGAGAGAGAGAGAGAGAGAGAGAGAGAGAGGGAGAGAGAGAGAGAGAGGAAAGAAACCTTAACTATTTTTGACTGCAGCCCCATTTAGAATTTGAATGCAAGTGATGCTCTCTGCTGTAATACAACCAATGAGAGGGAGAGAGAGAGAGAGAGAGAGAGAGAGAGAGAGAGAGAGAGAGAGAGAGAGAGAGAGAGAGAGAGAGAGAGAGAGAAAGAGGAAAGAAACCTTAACTATTTTGACTGCAGCCCCATTTAGAATTTGAATGCAAGTGATGCTCTCTGCTGTAATACAACCATTGAGAGGGAGAGAGAGAGAGAGAGAGAGAGAGAGAGAGAGAGAGAGAGAGAGAGAGAGAGAGAGAGAGAGAGAGAGGGAGAGAGAGAGAGAGAGGAAAGAAACCTTAACTATTTTTGACTGCAGCCCCATTTAGAATTTGAATGCAAGTGATGCTCTCTGCTGTAATACAACCAATGAGAGGGAGAGAGAGAGAGAGAGAGAGAGAGAGAGAGAGAGAGAGAGAGAGAGAGAGAGAGAGAGAGGAAAGAAACCTTAACTATTTTGACTGCAGCCCCATTTAGAATTTGAATGCAAGTGATGCTCTCTGCTGTAATACAACCAATGAGAGGGAGAGAGAGAGAGAGAGAGAGAGAGAGAGAGAGAGAGAGAGAGAGAGAGAGAGAGAGAGAGGGAGGAACAGAGAGAGAAAGACAAAGGAGAGAAATCTTAACTTTCTGAAATTGCAGCCCCCATTTAGAATTTGAATGCATGTGCTGCTCTCTACTGTAATACAACCAATGAGAGGGAGAGAGAGAGAGAGAGAGAGAGAGAGAGAGAGAGAGGGAGGAAGACAAAGAGACAGAGACAGAGCGTGAGAGAGAGATAGAGAGAGAAAGACTGAGAAAGAGAGACAGAGAGAGAGAGAGAGAGAGAGAGAGAGAGAGAGAGAGAGAGAGAGAGAGAGAGAGAGAGAGGGAGGAACAGAGAGAGAAAGACAAAGGAGAGAAATCTTAACTTTCTGAAATTGCAGCCCCCATTTAGAATTTGAATGCATGTGCTGCTCTCTACTGTAATACAACCAATGAGAGGGAGAGAGAGAGAGAGAGAGAGAGAGAGAGAGAGAGAGAGAGAGAGAGAGGGAGGAACAGAGAGAGAAAGACAAAGGAGAGAAATCTTAACTCTTTCTGAAATTACAGCCCCCATTTAGAATTTGAATGCATGTGCTGCTCTCTACTGTAATAGCACATACAATCCGTGAGAGAGAGAGAGAGAGAGAGAGAGAGAGAGAGAGAGAGAGAGAGAGAGAGAGAGAGAGAGAGAAAGATAAAGGAAAGAAACCTTAACTCTTTCTCAGATTGCAGCCCCCACTTAGAATATGCATGCATGTGATGTTCTGTACTATAATACAACCACTTGACAACAAGTTTTACCTGCGGTCCTTTCTTCCCCCTTTGTCTATTCTTTGAAACCATGGGTCAACACAGCTCTTGAGTTCAGTCCAGTCAGCATGAAGGCCACATACCCATCCCACAGAGTGCCGGCTAAACAGCCATACCTGATTGTTTTTTGTGAGGCAAACACATTTTTTAACTCCTTTCATACACTTGCAAGGTGGATCAACATCCAGATTGTGAACGAGGTGCCTTCCAAAAGTTGCACCTCCCGTCTTCTGCATGTGAAGATACACAATCACATCTTTACCTTCCAGATTCAAAGTTCTCTCTCTCTGTAAGTCATGGGAGGTGAAGCTGTGTTTCACAAGTTGACCTTTGATGAAAGCATTGACGTACTCAGGCTTTCCCACAACTCCAAAGCAAGTGGTGCCAGTGCACGAGTAAAAGGCAAAGATAATGAAAAATAAAACTATTGCCACCAGAAAAGAAAAGACCAAAAACCATGTCCGGTTCATGTTTCTTGAAGTTTAACTTTTCTCCACCAACATGGCAGGCTTGGTGGCTTGTTCTTTTAAGATCCTTAGCTTTAAGTTTTTCAATCTTATCCTGTGTCTTGGCCTTCAGCCTTTTGCTTTATGTGTGCTGAGAAAGAAAAAAAACTATCCTATAGATATAACTCATGTAGCAAACAAAATGCTAAATCTATCAGCAAAGAACTATTGCTTTTCTATTTTAAAATAATTAATTCTACCATATGATAGTAAACATTTTCTCATTTGTCTTAAAAATGTCCAAATGTAGTGTACAACTAATTTTAAAAAAAATGTGAGAAGGAAACAACACAAAAACCTACCCTACCTTTTTTGAAGCTTTAACATAACATCCGAGACTGCAACCTACTCAATTAACCCTTCTAGCACAGCAATTACCTTTATCTTTTGCTGATACATGTTAGTGATGGACAAATACTGCTTTTCAATTTGAAACTCAGTCTAAGTAGTGATTGCAGGTCAAATGCTACATCTAGGTGTAGCATTTGAAGTCTTGAACTATTTTTGTTGCAATATAGTATGTAACATATTAGGCTCCTAATTTTGCATATTACAATTTCAAAATGCTTTTAGGACATCATATCATTATTTTCATGTACGGAATAAAATGTTTACATGGCCAACTGTAACCAAACATACTTTAAAGTGTTCATGCTTGATAAGCCATGTTTTATAACCATTTGAAATTTTAACAATAGAAATAATCATATTAATTGAAATTTAAATTCCCATCTACGCTGTTTCTTTCATTTTTTTCAGTACTGAAGAAATCAATTGTTTTTAAAAATCTCTCCAAATATGTAAATTATAATCAAATTGTAGAGCTTAGTGGGAGAGCTGTCTTTAAGGTGATTATAATAACAGATGATTGAAATAATGACCATAAAAAGCATGAAACGGAGAGAATGATAAAAACATTTTGTGATTACGCTGATAATTAGAATAATGAAAAGGAGAATAAACAAAATGATCACGGTGATGGTGGAGGGTTAAAGTATGTCAATTACATTTCCCTCAAGAATGAATACAGACCAACACTACTTTATAGATGTGCAAAATAAAGAAATAAATAAAAAAGTAAAACATAAATACCCCCAAAAGGAAAATGTAAGCAAAGAAACATTAATAAGGAAAAAAAACTATTGCTGCAAAATTTGTGATGTGGCATTTGGGGACAAAAATACATGGCAGCAGTTCCCTTTCTAATTCTTCACCAAAAGGCTTTTAAAAGTAAAATGCTGGATCAAAATGAATTGCTGTATTTTCCTCCATGGTTGGGGCACATCACCCAGCACTCTACTACTCTAATAATAAATAACACTCTTTTATTTTGAAAGCTTTAATCTGAAGAGACTGTCCAGAATCTGAACAGACTGCTGCTAATGGTACTTTTATATAAGTTTTATTAACCTCTGTCAGCCTCTAGGCACCACAATATTTTGCCCGCTCTTCAGTTATCAAGAACATTAAATTAAAATATTTTTAAGTAATTTAAATTTAGACCTACTGTTGGGTTCTATTGATAATTCATTCATTGCTATACATTAAATTGAATATAATTAGCTATCTATTGAGTCATTTTGTTTTTAAATAATGAAAGTAATAAAGAGTTTGAGAGAAAAGAAAGGATAAAATTGCAGATATGGGCCCACCTCACAACTGAATTTCCCGACGAAATCGAAACTTGTAGTTTATTAAATGGGATTTTAGAGCAACACAAATATGCTTATATCGTGAAAAGTGTTTATAAATTCGAGTTCAGCATATCAAATTCATGAAGCAAATTACAATTTTGCAGCTTAAGGTGAGTTGGGCCGATATCTGCAGGAATACCAAAGAAAGCAAGTATTCAGGTTGAGGACTTACCTGACCGATAAATCAAAAATATAGATCTTGATTTCTAGATCTAATATTCTAGATTAAATCTAGTTTAATTCTTACATTTGAAAACGTTTCCATTGGCTAAATCTATCTGATCTCAAACTTTATCTAGATCTCTAGAATCATGCTTTTTAAAAAAAAGGTATGAAAAGTTTCATTTAGTTTCAATCTTAGATCTAGATCTATCCCAGCTTTTTATTTAGAGTAAATCTAGATCTAGATCTAGATCAGATTTAATGAAAAACAAAATGCTTCCTCATACTTGCAGTCTAAACTTGAAGCAAACCTTCCGTCGCAGGAACTTGGGGCCGATGCCATCATAATCTACTCATCTAGATCTAGATTAGATCTAGAATCTGGCCTAGCTTCTAGATTAGTGGCTTCACAACCCTGTGTAGGCCACTTAGTAGTTGGTTCAACAATCATTATGGGAGCCTTAGTTTAGAAGGAAAAGAAAACTACCAAGGGAGGCAAATCGGAAGCGCAAGTCTTCCCTGCTAGCACTAGGGCCTAGGCAGAGGAGATATGAGTATGACAGCTGGCAATTTTGAACATGTTTTATTAATTGTGATTATTTAAATAAGAATCCCCGTGAATTTCAAATGATTTCAATTCAATAACTCGCTCGTCCACGAAGTCAGTTTTGTAAAAATTATATCATAAAGCTTTTTTTGTGATTATTTTGGAAAGAACTGTACGGTACACGTATTTAAATAAGAAACCTCGTGAAATGAAAATTATTCTATTTAAAAGGATTGGAAGTGATTACTAAAAAGACAGAGGTAGTGGTCGTCAAGCGAAACAAAGATCAATATTTTTATCAACTTCAACTACTATTGCTACTACTACTACTACTACTACTACTACTACTACTACTACTACTACTACTACTACTACTACTACTACTACTACTACTACTACTACTACTACTACTACTACCACTAAAGGTGTAAACAATCACCCAACTTGCAATTATATGGAAAAAGAGTACAAAATTTAAAATTACATTAAACGCTTCGCCTAAAAATTGGCTTCAACTACTACTACTACTACTACTACTACTAGTAGTAGTATCCTTGTACATATCTTCTGTCACTTTGTTAGACAAGTGGATGATGCTCTTTGGTTTATTTCTATAAACTTCTTCTTCTTCTTCTTCTTCTTCTTCTTCTTCTTCTTCTTCTTCTTCTTCTTCTTCTTCTTCTTCTTCTTCTTCTTCTTCTTCTAGTTCTTTTGCGTTCAATCTTTTGACTGTGCTATATTGATAGTCCAGTCAGGTCGACGAAGTTGACCGTTTTCAGTAGGCCGTCGCCAGACCCCCACAGCTTCTCGCTGACTGGAGCTTCTGTAGGCCAAACTTGAAGTCTGGCGTCCTCAAAGTGGGGGCAGGTTTGCAGGATATGGACTGGGGTCTGTTCTGTCGCTCCACACTGGCATTGCGCAGATTCTGCCATTCCCATCTTCTGCAGATGTTCGTTGAGGCCACAGTGGCCTCTCCTCAAGCGAATCAGTGCAGTTTGACCTTTTCTGTCTAGCATGTGAATACTGTCATTCTAGAAGGTATATTCTTCGTTCTGTTCTTACCATTCTTGTGTAGCTTCTTCATATGAGATAGTAGATAGTGGTTGGTGTAGCTTACTTCCTCCTTTTGCTAGCTGGTCAGCAATTTCGTTTCCCGTTATTCCTGAATGTGATGGGACCCATTGGAGAACTTTTTTTGGACAGCTTGTTAAGTTGCTTGCACAATGTTGTTTATGTGTTATCTGTGTGATTTGATTGCATGCAGAGTCTGAAGGACTGGCAGAGAATCATAAAGTTTCACTGCACTGTGCTGTTGCTGGGCATCTGTCTCAAGGTGTTCAGCTGCCAAAAGCTGCCAAAAGCGTCCATTTCTGCTTTGAAATTTGTGTTTTGCACCCCAACAGGTCTTGCCTTTGAGAAAGCTGCTTCGGATGGATGCATGGCTATCATTCCGCTTCCTTCATTTTTTACTGCCTTTTCAGCTGATCCGTCAGTAAAGATATGGATCCATGAACATTTTGGGTATTCGTGGTCAAAAGTCTCTAAGGTCAGTCCTTTCAGCGTATAAGGGGGATGGTCAGCCTCAGAATGGATGCCAGGAATTTTTGTTGACACTTCAAACCTCTGAATAGGCAGCCAAACCTAATGTTGATATAATTTTGTTTTGGCAGACTAAACAAATAGCCTAAAAGTAGCAATGTCCACTTTATTTTACAAATATCAATAGCAAACTGCATGTCGTGAAAATTAACGGAAGAAGACATAAAAAAAAAAAAAGAAATGAGATGGCATACATTACTGCAACGGAGAAATTCAACTACACTTTACTGTCCAGCTGGAAAAGCGTTGTCGCCATGATTGATAAATGTCTATCATTTCTCTTAGAATGCGCAGAAAATCTTCAACAATACCCTGACGCTCAATAGAATTATCATCCTTTGAATTTTGAAACGAAAAAAGAATGTTACGAAAACCTTTTTAAAATTAATATGAATTATTGAGATCAAACTTCCGTGGTACGAGAAGCAAGGGAGAAAAAAACTTGCATCAATCCCGCCCCAATCCAACGCCTACACACACAAAAAAAAGAATTGATAAATGAATTAATGCAATATCAGTGATCTCAAAATTTGAATATATATTCAGTTGCAAAATCTTATCTAACGCAGATTTCATCAAATGTTTTCACAACGCCCAGATATTCCTAAAAAGGCAGCTGATATTATTTCTGCTACTGTATTTCGCTTAACAAAAACAAAAAAAAGTAAAAGTATGAAACGTTAAATCTTTTCTTAGTTCTCTGACGTTGCTTCTTTCAGTAAATGCAATAATTTGTTTTTGTTTAGTAAGTAGCACGTCCAGTGATAATCTCAATTATTTTTTTCATTGACTCTCGTGGTGTCTTAAGACATTATATTTTCGATCAGCCTGACTCTCTGGGTGTCTTGAGACATGTCTTCGATCAGTTTGACTCACTAGATATCTTAAGACATTATGTTTTCGATCAGCTTGACTCTCTGGGTGTCTTGAGACATGTCTTCGATCAGTTTGACTCACTTGGTGTCTTAAGACATTATTTCTTCGATCAGCCTGACTCGTTTCTTTTCTTAAGACATTATGTCTTCGATCAGCCTGACTTAACCTCCCTAGTGCTTTTTTTCTCTACTCTACATTCGGTGTTTTTGACCAATCAACAAACAACTCTTTAAATCACGCCCAACCTTTATTTGTGCTGTATTTCCCTTGAGTAGAGCTTAACGCGTTTGATAAACTAATTGGCCCGATTCTATGAAGGGCTCCTAACTTAAGGTGCGCTTCATAGAACTAAGGTGCCCTTAAGTATACAAATGTCCTCCATTATAACATCATCATGGGTTGCCTTGTCGGTTGACGCTGATGACTATGTCCCTCTACAACTCTGCCGTCACAATTCTCAATCAGATCGAGACCTTTGCCTCTACCAGCCCATCTATATCTTCTTAGCTCGTCCCAAATCCTTTCTCTCTGTCTACCTCACGTCTCTCTCTCTCTCTCTCTCTCTCTCTCTCTCTCTCTCTCTCTCTCTCTCTCTCTCTCTCTCTCTCTCTCTCTCTCTCTCTCTCTCTCTCTCTCTCTCTCTCTCTCTCTCCTTTTATTTATCGTTCCAGTTGTAAGGATGTGTTCAAACTAGATTGCGAGTCTGCTAAAATGGCTAACAAACTTTGCTTGTTGTGTCCTGATTCTATCTAGCGGATTTAATACTCTATCTGCCTCTTTTAAGTCACTTGGCATGAACCATATCTCAATTGCAGCTGTTATCTCTAAATTCATGTTTTTGATAATTCTAGGATCCTCCCCTTCTATGTCGTTCTAGTAATTGCATAAATACATTGATTGTTACACTGTATGTGATTATATATAAACATGACTGTTACGTGACATCGTCCTTCCCCTCCAATTTCACAAAGCAATAATCGTGAGAACATAACTTGTCCTTTTAATTCTATTGCGGATA
>JAWDGP010003771.1:112500-280000 GCA_033675545.1 Elysia crispata
GCCGTTGAGACTTAGCAACAGTAGTGTTCGTGCCACGAATTCCTAGCAGTTGAGACTGATCAACAGTAGTGTTTGCGCCGTGAAGTCCTAGCCTTTGAGACTGATCAACAGTACTGTTCGCGCCGTGAAGTCCTAGCCGTTGAGACCGATCAACAGTACTGTTCGCGCCGGGTGTCCAAGCTGTTGAGGCTGATCAACAGTACTGTTCGCGCCGTAAAGTTCAAGCCTTTGAGACAGATCAACAGTAGTGTTCGCGCCGTGAAGTCCAAGCCGTTGAGGCTGATCAACAGTAGTGTTCGCGCCGTGAAGTCCAAGCCGTTGAGACTGATTAACAGTACTGTTCGCACCGGGAAGTCCAAGCCGTTGAGACTGATTAACAGTACTGTTCGCACCGGGAGGTCCTAGCCGTTGAGGCTGATCAACAGTACTGTTCGCGCCGTGAAGTCCAAGCCGTTGAGACTGATTAACAGTACTGTTCGCACCGGGAGGTCCTAGCCGTTGAGGCTGATCAACAGTACTGTTCGCACCGTGAAGTCCATCAACAGTACTGTTCGCACCGGGAGGTCCTAGCCGTTGAGGCTGATCAACAGTAGTGTTCGCGCCGTGAAGTCCAAGCCGTTGAGGCTGATCAACAGTACTGTTCGCACCGGGAGGTCCTAGCCGTTGAGGCTGATCAACAGTAGTGTTTGCGCCGTGAAGTCCAAGCTGTTGAGGCTGATCAACAGTACTGTTCGCGCCGTGAAGTCCAAGCCGTTGAGGCTGATCAACAGTACTGTTCGCGCCGTGAAGTCCTAGCCGTTGAGGCTGATCAACAGTACTGTTCGCGCCGTGAAGTCCTAGCCGTTGAGGCTGATCAACAGTAGTGTTCGCGCCGTGTAGTTCTAGCCGTTGAGGCTGATCAACAGTAGTGTTCGCACCGGGAGGTCCTAGCCGTTGAGGCTGATCAACAGTAGTGTTTGCGCCGTGAAGTCCTAGCCGTTGAGGCTGATCAACAGTACTGTTCGCACCGGGAGGTCCTAGCCGTTGAGGCTGATCAACAGTACTGTTCGCGCCGTGAAGTCCAAGCCGTTGAGGCTGATCAACAGTAGTGTTCGCGCCGTGAAGTCCAAGCCGTTGAGGCTGATCAACAGTACTGTTCGCGCCGTGAAGTCCAAGCCGTTGAGGCTGATCAACAGTACTGTTCGCGTCGTGAAGTCCTAGCCGTTGAGGTTGATCAACAGTACTGTTCGCGTCGTGAAGTCCAAGCTGTTGAGGCTGATCAACAGTAGTGTTCGCGCCGTGAAGTTCTAGCCGTTGAGGCTGATCAACAGTAGTGTTCGCACCGGGAGGTCCTAGCCGTTGAGGCTGATCAACAGTAGTGTTTGCGCCGTGAAGTCCTAGCCGTTGAGGCTGATCAACAGTACTGTTCGCACCGGGAGGTCCTAGCCGTTGAGGCTGATCAACAGTAGTGTTTGCGCCGTGAAGTCCAAGCTGTTGAGGCTGATCAACAGTACTGTTCGCGCCGTGAAGTCCTAGCCGTTGAGGCTGATCAACAGTACTGTTCGCGTCGTGAAGTCCTAGCCGTTGAGGCTGATCAACAGTACTGTTCGCGTCGTGAAGTCCAAGCCGTTGAGGCTGATCAACAGTAGTGTTCGCGCCGTGAAGTTCTAGCCGTTGAGGCTGATCAACAGTAGTGTTCGCGTCGTGAGGTCCTAGCCGTTGAGACTGATCAACAATACTGTTCGCGCCGTGAAGTCCTAGCCGTTGAGACCGATCAACAGTAGTGTTCGCGTCGTGAGGTCCTAGCCGTTGAGACCGATCAACAGTACTGTTCGCGCCGTGAAGTCCTAGCCGTTGAGACCGATCAACAGTAGTGTTCGCGTCGTGAGGTCCTAGCCGTTGAGATTGATCTACACAAGTGCTCTCTCCGTGACATCCAGGGCAGCTGTAAGTCCTGGCGTGTGTTTTTGTCCTCCGACTGATGTGCCTAGTCTCATTATACAACATTATCAGTTTGCTCTTAAAAACAGACCTTAATCCGGATCGGGAAAAATATGTTGTATTGTGATTCATTACTTATGTGGTGAACGATCAGCTTATAGTACAGCCCTAAGCAAAGTAATTTTACCTACAAATATTGACAGTTTAGCTCTAGCAAACAGAGAATGTAATAAGATTTGACAATGGACAGGCTCAAAGATTCCGTGTGTTCGTCCATATTCGTTCCGGTTTCCTTAGTCTTTCCAGGTTTGCTTATTTTCGCAACTTTAGACACACATATAATAATACATGTATATATTAATTACAAACTAATTCAAAACTACCGATGAAAAGCATCCTCACCTAAAAAGAGACAGTTATAAGTAAGTTGCCTATCAAGCTAAGACTATTTGACTATCTGACACCATCCATTTCAGCTGAATCTTTGATTCGACCTTGCCAAGAAAGTGGGAGTTACAAGATCCAGTTTGCGGCAGTGGGTGAGACTGTGACCTTTGACCTCTGTGTGACTTGCCCTCAACGGCCTTGGGGTCGAGCGTATTTTAGATATCTCGGTAAATGTAGGTAAGAAGAAACAAAAAACAGCACACAGGTAAAGAAAAAATCTGATAGTTACTTGTTTATTAAATCTAGATTAGGCTCTGTCCCTTGTTCGCTCTAATAGAAAATATTAATTTTGAAATATTCAGTCTCTCTATGTAGAAGCCAACGAAAATGACTATTTATGACATATTTTTATGATATGGAGATGAAGACAACGAAAAGGACTATTTATGACATATTTTTATGATATGGAGATGAAGACAACGAAAAGGACTATTTATGACATATTTTTATGATATGGATATGAAGACAACGAAAATGACTATTTATGACATATTTTTATGATATGGAGATGAAGACAACGAAAATGACTATTTATGACATATTTTTATGATATGGAGATGAAGACAACGAAAATGACTATTTATGACATATTTTTATGATATGGAGATGAAGACAATGAAAATGACTATTTATGACTTAATTTTAGGATGTGGAGATGAGGACAACGAAAATGACTATTTATGACTTGTTTTTAGGATTTGGAGTTGAGGTCCTAATCACATCCACCCGAGATGTGGAGGTCGATCCCACCAAGAATATGGATGTGAATTTTATCATCACTAGCGCTCTATGTTGCTAGTGATAACGGCTAGTCAGGCATGTGTTACAAACATCAGAGCTACCAGTCTTTATATCGGATTCTTTTGATTAAAAAAAAAAAAACAACAATAGCAACAATAAAAAAAACAATGTCAACAGAAACAACAGCAACAAAGATGTTGACATTAACAATACAAACGAGAGATGTAGCAACAATCTCATGGCTTTTCGTTCCTCAGAGAAAACCGAACTTGCTATGGCAGCCGTAGATGGAGCATGAGACGGAGCGAAAGATATAATGAGTACTTGGTAACAGTGGCGATTCTATCAGTAAAACCTGAGGACTATAGAAACCACCTCTTTACGATGATGGGGCCCTTTTATAGGACTAAACGCTCTGATGTGACAGTGTTTACTCTGTCCTTGAGGGAATCAGGTACGGATTAAATGAGTATATAAAATATATCCTTTGATCCCTTTGACCATTTATAATCATTTAAGAGAATATAGATGGACGTTTATATAAAATCTATCCATTAACCCGTTTGAACATTCATTATCATTTAGATTATAATAAATGGAACATTATATAAAATCAGGCCACTGATTCGTTTGACCATTTATTATCATTATTTATGTTTTAATAAATGGACATTTTTATAAAATCCACCCATTGATCCATTTGACCATTCATTATCATTTAGGTTATAATAAATGGACGTTTATGTAAAATCTATCCACTGATCCGTTTGGCCAAGCATTATCATTTAGGTTATAATAAATGGACGTTTATGTAAAATCTATCCACTGATCCGTTTGGCCAAGCATTATCATTTAGGTTATAATAAATGGACGTTTATGTAAAATCTATCCACTGATCCGTTTGGCCAAGCATTATCATTTAGGTTATAATAAATGGACGTTTATGTAAAATCTATCCACTGATCCGTTTGGCCAAGCATTATCATTTAGGTTATAATAAATGGACGTTTATGTAAAATCTATCCACTGATCCGTTTGGCCAAGCATTATCATTATTATCATCATCATATTTAGGCTATAGTAAATGGAAAAGTTTTTACGACTTTCCGCTCTGTTTCTGGCGGGGCTTCCTAGCCTTTAAAGCGTTTTAAACAATCCTCAACCAGAAGAGGAAAGTACAGGATCGGCTGATGTTCCATATTGGAACGTATCGACGACGTCTTCGGCATGAAGCGATCTGAAGGCAGTGAGTTTCTTTCCGACGTGAAAAGATTTGGAAGAGTGGTCCTAGAAATAAATTACAGCTAACAGTATCATCCTATTATTCCTGAGGATTTTTAATTAAAAGTTTGTTGGTTTTTTTTTTTTTTTTACGAGTATCTGACAAACGTTTCTGCCCGGAGTAACGATGACTCCTTACACAAGATTTCTCTCCAACTAAAGCTGGCACTCGCTAGCACCTGAACCGTGTTGATGAGGTATGCTGATCTTCTCAGTGCAAAAAGAAAGTAGCCCGCAAGGATTCGGACTCCATACCTTTTATCTTGGTTCAGAAACCATGCAATTTTACGAGGTGTCCATTCATTTGATATAAATGCAAGCAAAGACTCGAAAAAAAAAGTTTAAAATTGATAGCATTAGATGGACTACTTTAATTTATAACATTACTTTAACATTCAATATATATTGTGCGGAAAATGGAGATCACCACTTGAAAAAATGTGCACAAACCAGAAAAAAATGCACACTTATGATAATTTTTACATGTTTTTTTTTTTTATTATAGGTATATACAGTCAAAAATCTCCCGTTCATTTAGCAACGGCAGTAACAGTAACTGCAACCTCTTCTCACTTCACTGTAAACATGGCATCATCAACAGCTTCAGCCTTATCTGAAGAGTCTTCACAAACAACTGCTTTAGCAATAACAGACTTTACAAAGAATGAAGAGAAAACTTCCAGTGTGGTGATCGCGCAGGGCTCTACCCAACCACCACCAATAGCATGCGCACCTAGTTGGGCTCAACTCGGGAACTCTACCTGTGTCCTAATTTTCCAACATACAGCACCAGGGCGACTAGCAGAATCTTTGTGTCTAAAAAAGAAAGCGGAATTGCTCAACTCGTCTCAGATACAGAATAGAGATATTCAGCGCTACATCGAAGGTACGTGTACATTTCTTTTTTCTGTGCATGTTTATCTCTAGACAGTGTAGCCTAGCAGTTAACATGTTTGACTGTGGGGCGAGTCCTACTGCCTATCCTCATGCAGCTGCCTTGGAAATTTATATTCAGGATATCAGTGTTAATTAAATCTGTTATAGGCACTCGGCGCTTAACAAACTGTGGAGCGCAAGTCCAATGATGCAGCTGCTTTTTACATTTATGTTCAGGACATCGGTGTAAATAAAACCTGGCACTCTGCGCTATACAAAGTGTGGGGTGCATGACACATTTTTGGCGGGAATGGGGGAAAGGGAGGAGTTAGTGAAAGATAAGTAAAAACTATTCTTGTAAGTGAAAATCTTGTTGACAAGTTTTGACACTTTCTTCAGGAATATCAGGCCTCCAGGCGATCTGGGTCCGCAAGTCGAGATATGATGTCACCGAGAATTGTCGAGCCTACCAGATTGTCTCCAAAGTTCAAAAGCAGTTTTCTTGCAAAGAGAAACTCCCTTTCTTCTGCTTCGGCAGGAACAGATTTTATGGTAGGTAAAAAAATAATGATACCAAAGACGTTGATTTTAATTTGTGAAAGAAAGGGTGAAGTTCGGTATCTCAGAATATTAGATGTCAGGAAACGCTTGATTCTCATTTAAGGAAATGTTCTAACTGAGGAGAACATGATAAAATGTGAAAGAGAAGTTCTGGTTGCGTTGTTTTGATGCGGCGGTTTTTCTGGGAGAAAAAAAAGTAAAAGAGAAGTTGAAGATTTCTGTTTCGTTCCGCTTAAAAAAATCTGAAACGGCAAAATATGAGTATGGAGCACGGTAGCGGTTGCAAATGAACCAAACCCATTGCTCTAACGGCTATAAGAAAATGTTTCAGCCACATGTCCCCTTAAGTCCATTTAATGGGAGAGAAATCAAAATGTTAAAGATTGGAACCTGTTGGAAGTTGTCATCGTTCAAAATATTGTAATTGTCAACAACGTAAAGATTCGAAAGAAATGTTTTAATATGTCAGCTTCTTAGAAACACTTTGTGCAAGATGTTGTTTGTTCATTATTACTTATCTTTTTAAGTTGGTTTTTTTTTTTCATGTGCACGAAAAGAATACATTCGCTATAGAAATGAAGAAAAAAAATTGTGAGATAAGTATGAAGTAACTGCTGTTTCTAAATAATCTAAGACTAGAGCAATAGGGGTTAGATCTGTTTATCCCATTATCGCCTCAATCTTAAGATAAAGTAGTCAGTCGTACCAATAACGGCAAATGAGAGATGATTGACGTTAGTCGCTTTTCTTTAAATATTCTTGAATCATGTTGCTGCTGAGTAACAAAGAGTAATGAATGTTAACTAACAAGCATGATTGCCCGTTTTAATGGACAGGTTTAGAAGACAAATTATACACCGAAGCAAAGTTCATAAATATTACGGACTTATATTCTTGGGATCTCTTCTGGAGCCATAACACTTACATGAAAAAAAATATTTAACTCTCAAGAGCCATACAAATAACAACTACATAAACTGTTTAAAAAAAACGTAAAAAGGAGAAAAAAAAACAATTCTACAACAAAAACAGATTAAATCCAGAGCCACAGAACTACATAAAGAAAAAGGGGAAAAAAAGAGAATTTTTTTTCCAATAATGTATGTAACAGCCACTTATCAAACGGTTTTGAAATATAGAACCTTGAAACATTGGAATTCTTCTCACGTTGTCATGACGCCATTCTTTAAATGAACTTTTATGAAGCAAAGATTTTAAGCAAAAAAGGAAACTAAATCTCGGTGCAATTATTTAAACAGTCCTCGTTTTAGTTTATCTCTCCACCGAGACCGTATGCTGTTCCTCCATCATCGTGAACACCCTTGAGATCTAAAGTGTCGTTTCCTCTATCACCACCTCTGATCCTCTTAGATTTGTTATCAGATCTTTTCTTCTGGCCTTGTGGTGTTAAAGCGCCCAGTCCAAATCCTCTTTTGCTCTTCGGCATTGTAAATGTAACAATATATTTATTGCAGATCAAAATTTAGATCCTAACCAGGAGTACAGATGAAATCTTAAAATGAACTTCTTTGTCCAGTAGGTCAGCTGTACAGATGAAATCATCAAGTATTCTTCTTTAGGAATATAGATCCAAAGGATCAATTCTTAAAAGTTGCAGTAACAAGCAAAATTTATCCCATAGCAAATTTTGCTTATTTTTGCAAAAATTATGAAAAAATATAAGAGTTTTGAAAAGTTTATCTAGATATACAATGATATTTAAATCTACATTCAAAAGTTCATATCAATTTTTTTTCATTTAAAATGAAGTTGCTTTCAAGTCCAAAATTACTTCTATAGAAGAAATCTTTCACAAAAAAGTATTAAAAAAAAGTAAAGGCCTTAGAAAGTTTTGTCTGAATCAATAAAGCTGGTCAAAATAAAAAAGTGTAGATTTCCAAACACGTGTAGCCCAAGAGAATTTAATATTAATCGTTATAGAACATCCTGTCTTGACTTTTAAAAACATTCATACTGTAATGGAAAATCCATTTATAAAATATATATATATATGTGTGTGTGTGTGTGTATATATATATATATATTATATATGTACATATATAATGGTTGAAAGGAGTAATAAAAATATTGCATCCAAAAATGTTTCAAAATGTTTCGAGAAAGAAAACAAAACAAAAACAAACTCAAACAAAAAAAAAAAAAAAAATTACGATCACGTTGTTCTAGATCTAATAATGACAATTAAAATTTTATTTGTCGAAACATTTGTTAAGATGGAGTGTGAAAATGTTATAGAATTCAATTTTTAAATCTTTCTAGATAAAAATTGATAGGCAAGCCAGTGATTCTGAGAGAAAGAGCGAGTGGAAGTAAACAATAATATAAATGGAGCTTTTGTCAATTCGATTTAAAAAAAATTGTCACACACAAAAGAAAAAAAAAAGCAGAAAAAATCTAAGGGAGTATTAAAAATCAATTGTTACGGAAAATTCAGTCTTGTTTTTTTTTTTTAAATTTTTACAAGATGGAAAATCGCAACAGATTTTAATAACTCTGTCGTAAGGAGTAATAAAAACTTATTGCATCCAAAAATATTCCAAAATGTTTTGAGAAAGAAAAGAAAAAGGGAATTAAAAAAAGGAAAAAAAAAACTTTCACAATCAAGTAGCCAGATCAGAATCTATTAACCGCAATCAAAATTTTGTTTTTCGAAACATTTGTTGCAATGGATAGTAAAAAATGTTATAGATCTAGATCTAGACTCTGGCATATTAATCAAGATCTAGATCTATATTTTAACTGAGGACTAATTTAAATCCAAGTTTGATTCTAATCTAGATCTATATTTTGACTACGAACAGTGACTGAAAAATTCTCAAGATTACCTTGATTTTGATTCAATGTTTTAATATATTATCATTATACTTCTAATTCTAAATCGTAAGATCCAGATTCTGACTACGCTTAGATATATGTCTAAATCTAGACATTTATTTTGTTGAAAAGTCCTGAGATTAACGATTTAGATCTAAATTCTGGTCCAAATTTGTATAGATTTAGATCTACTTTATAAATCCTACTAAGCTTACTTTCTTTTCTTTTCTGATTGATATTTCGAAGAAAATTGTGTTATCTAATCTAGATCTAAGAAAATTCAAAGTGTAGATCATTCTTCAATTGATGAAATCTTGCAAACGATATCAATCTCAGAGCTTTGAAATCTTTCTGTTTCATCTAGGCAAGCTATTGAGAACAAAAAACGGGTCATGCTTTTACTCCCTTTAAGACCTAAAGTAACCACATAATATGACGTTTTTGTCTTAACCTGCATGAGGCCAAACTTTGTTTAAATTTAGTTTTCTTTTGGTTTTTCACTCCTTTTAAAATAAAAGCATGTTTTTACAATACATTTATTTTTAAAAATAATGATAGATTGTTTTAAAACAGTTGTCTAAATACAAAACTCGAAAAGATTGAAACATTGTTTTATATGTTATTTGGTTCCTTACAGCGAATTCGGCAATTAAAATTGAGGAATTAATTACAATAAAAATATTGTGACTTTTAAAGGCATTTTTAGCCTATATGCAAAATTTTTAACATCGTTTTTTACCGCGACACACACTGAACTTGGCAGAACATAAATCAGTAGTAAACTTCATCACTGTACGTTGATTGGTTTAGGAGGAGATAGCGGACGAAGAAATCAAAGTTGCCTTTTATAATATAGATTACTAAGCACTGCTATGAGAAAGTGCCTTGCCATCATGGCAAGTTCGAGCAGTAAACAATGATTTTGAACATTAAAATTCCAAGCTAGTCCCGTTGCTTTAGCTTGTTCGTATAATATATGCTACGATACTAATTCTCAAAGAGCCGAAAATTAAAAAAAAAAGTATACAAATGGTGACCGGAACGCACTGTTTCGAAATATAACTTATTTTTATTTCACAGATTGTACATGTGAAACCTAAAATGATGTAATCATCATTTCAAAATCTCTGCAGAGTACCCAAAAATATCAGTATTCTTCTTGGATACTTATACGTCATCGGTCAAGGTGGCCGACAATCAGAACGGGTCGCTTATTTGGTGTGAGCGCCGCCACCTGAATAAGAAGGGACTGAAGAGCATCTTAATCGACGCCAACGTCACTCATATCAGGTCTGTGTTCCAGAGGATAATTTTGGACCCCAATTTAGGTGATAAAACCCATCGTTTAGAATTTGATTTCTGCTTTGAATAATGTACATATGGCCCAATCTATGTGATTAGCACAGCTTGGATAGTAAAATTTTTACATGTTCCAGTGCGTTTGTGTAGATGCGTGATGAAGAATTAAAAAAGAGAAACGGACTTAAGTTCTTCATCATTTTAAAGCATTTTTTGCACTGAGATTTAGAGAACATGAAACAGTTTAGAATTAATAACGAAATTCCTTCACTCATAACATATGCTTCAAATACCTTGCCCCTCTTCAGGGTGACATGTCATGCAGATGGTTGGCCGCAGCCAGATGCCTTTATCACCTCAACATTGCTTGGTGGAGAGATAAAAAACTTGACGGTACCATCTGGGGCCAGTTTTCTCTACAGTAGACCTGTTAGCCTGTTCGGCCCCCTGGGATCTATTGGTTGTAGTGCTAAGAATGAACTTGGGACGGTCGTTTCTACTGATACTGTTGAGATATCAGCGTCGCGTGAGTAGTTACAAAGGTTTAATCACATTGGATGGTTTTACATCGATTTTATAGAAACATCATAAGTCGCTTCGTTTGACGTCTTAATAAGAATTACGTCAAATAATTCACTGCGTGTAAAATGTATAGCAACATGCAGATAACTTCTAAGCTAATAAGAAAAAATTCTTTTAAACATTTTGTTTGAACATTTTCGGATGTTTGCATTATTAATGAATTAAATGAGAAAAGCAATATTTTGCTTGATCTCTCCACAATATTTGGCCACATGAGTGCAAATTACACATATCTTTACCACGACAAGCGCTTTCAAAGGTTTTTTTTTTTTTTTTGCAACTAATTTAAATTTCTACTGGACTTTTAAGATTTTATTTTCAGCTACAGCTGGTCTGAGAGAAAACTGTAGGGTAGGCATGTCCAAAGTCTGGCCTTTGGGCCAAATAAAGCCCACGATTCAAATTTACACTGACCTCCTGCAGCCTTTGTCATAAAATCAATAATAATTAAACGTTAATCGTTCAAACTATGGCCAGCTGAATGGTCTCCGCCCCCCCCCCCCCCCACCCCAGATACAGCATAATGTGATGTTGATGCTGACCGTGGAAACAAAGGATCGTCTTGGAACCCTTGTGTTCTCTGGATCCATTACAATTGGCGCCCATGGGAAGACTATAGGGCGATTTGGGGATTTCCACTTCGGCATGGATCTAAGTTCACCCCAATCCCTTATTTTAATTCTTTAAATCCCGTTGAGTAGGAAAGGATGTAAATTAAAGGCTTAAGAAATAGACCATGTATCATTTTAATAATTTCATATGTTTAGCTCCGAGACAAAAAAAACACAAAACAAAAAAGTTTAGGTTATTGCTGTCATGGCAATTAAAAATCAAAATGCTCTAACTAAGTATAACTGCGTCGTGTATATTGAGTCTGGTCTACGTTGTTGATATTGAAAAGAATGTCTGCATTTGTTATTTCTCTATTTAATTTTCTATAGCTGATAGCTTCTCTCTGGACTATAATTTTAATGTGCCGTTTAAAGCTTTTTCCAAGTCCCTATCAAGTCCGTATTCACTTTTTTCTTATTTAAAAAAAAATCTAAAAAGAAACGTAATCAGATAAAAAAAACTGTAGTGAATCATTTTCTGGAGTTTTACAATCCACGTAAAAAGAGCAAGCTCTACAAGCAGCCATAGCCCGAGCCTGTTCCCATAATAATTCTGGCACATTTCACCAACCAAACAAGTGTAGTAAGTAAAACAACAGCCTCTCGTCGACAAGCTTTTTGTTTGCGGTGATCCAAAATTAACGATGGTCGATACCCCTGGATATATAATTGTACATTTAAATTTGACCTTCAGCACTGAAGGTGTGGAACTGGAAATAACCTCCCTCCTCCTTATCTCCTCATTCTTTCTCCTCCCTCCATACACACACTCTTTCTTCACAAGTCATACGAGCGGATTTAAGTTTCATACCAAAGTTATGATTTTTCTCAGACACGAAAATCAAAAAGACGAAGAGGTTTGAAAAACGTCTCAGAAAGTTGGCTCACTACTCGGAAGCAACACATTGCCAGGACTACCGGCATTGACATTATAACTGGTTCTTCCGATTGCTTTAACAAAACGAAGTGTCGAATCACCTTTTCTCTTTTTCCATTTTCTCTCCCCTTGATATCAGCAAAAGCATCGCGCCATGATACAAAAGATCAGCTACCATCTGGCAATGTTTTCACTTACGGCGGTGTTGATGGCGCCAATAACGCTATCATTATCGCTTCTATTTTGATCTTAGGAATCGTGGTCGTAGCACTTTTCTCGTCTAAAATAAGTGAGTAATAGAGCCTTATCAGTTCATGCGATTAGTATTTGCAAACCATGAAAGTAAAGCTGATGACATACACATTGATGATGTCCCAGTACTTGCTTCTAGATCAGCCGCGGCAGCATCAACATTAGAATTAGCATCATCACTGGCATCATCTTCAATATCTTCAGCACCATTTCCCTCATCGTTGGTATCATCAATACCAACAATATTGCTTTCATATTCTTTCTCCTTTTTTTCACCATTAACAACACCAGCGTCAACATCAACATCATCATCATCATCATCATCATTTTTATCGGCGCCATATACTGCTATTTCACAACCTCAGAGAAAATCTCCCGTCAGTAAGAGTAACTGCAACCTCTTCTCACTTTATTGTAAACATGGCATCATCCACAGCTTCAGCCTTATCTGAAGAGTCTTCACAAACAACTGCTTTAGCAATAACAGACTTTACAAAGAATGAAGAGAAAACTTCCAGTGTGGTGATCGCGCAGGGCTCTACCCAACCACCACCAATACCATGCGCACCAAGTTGGGCTCAACTCGGGAACTCTACCTGTGTCCTACTTTTCCAACACCCAGCACCAGGGCGACTAGCAGAATCTTTGTGTCTAAAAACGAAAGCGGAATTGCTCAACTCGTCTCAGATACAGAATAGAGATATTCAGCGCTACATCGAAGGTACGTGTACATTTCTTTTTTCTGTGCATGTTTATCTCTAGACAGTGTAGCCTAGCAGTTACCATGTTTGACTGTGGGGCGCGAGTCCTACTGCCTATCCTCATGCAGCTGCCTTGGACATTTATATTCAGGATATCAGTGTTAATTAAACCTGTTATAGGCACTCGGCGCTTAACAAACTGTGGAGCGCAAGTCCAATGATGCAGCTGCTTTTTACATTTATGTTCAGGACATCGGTGTAAATAAAACCTGGCACTCTGCGCTTTACAAAGTGTGGGGTGCATGACACATTATTGGTGGGAATGGGGGAAAGCAAGGAGTTAGTGAAAGATAAGTAAAAACTATTCTTGTAAGTGAAAATCTTGTTAACAAGTTTTGACGCTTTCTTCAGGAATATCAGGCCTCCAGGCGATCTGGGTCCGCAAGTCGAGATATGATGTCACCGAGAATTGTCGAGCCTACCAGATTGTCTCCAAAGATGAAAAGCAGTTTTCCTGCAAAGAGAAACTACCTTTCTTCTGCTTCGGCAGCATCAGATTTTATGGTAGGTAAAAAAATAATGATACCAAAGACGTTGATTTTAATTTGTGAAAGAAAGGGTGAACGTCGGTATCTCAGAATATTAGATTTCAGGAAACACTTGATTCTCTTTTAAGGAAATGTTCTAACTGAGGATAACATGATAAAATCTAGAAGAGAAGTTCTGGTTGCGTTGTTTTGATGCGGCGGTTTTTCTGGGGAAAAAAAGTAAAAGAGAAGTTGAAGATTTCTATTTCGTTCCGCTTAAAAAATCTGAAACGGCAAAATGTGAGTATGGAGCACGGTAGTGGATGCAGATGAACCAAACCCATTGCTCTAACGGCTATAAGAAAATGGTTCAGCTACATGTCACCTTAAGTCCATTTAATGGGAGGGAAATCAAAATGTAGAAGATTTGGAACCTGTTGAAAGTTGTCATCGTTCAAAATATTGTAATTGTCAACAACGTAAAGATTCGAAAGAAATGTTTAAATATGTCAGCCTTCTTAGAAACACTTTGTCCAAGATTTTGTTTGTTCATTATTACTTATCTTTTTAAGTTTGTTTGTTTTTTTGTTGTTTTTTTTTTTTTTGTTGTTTTTTTTTTTTTTGTTGTTTTTTTTTTCATGCGCACGAAAAGAATACATTCGCTATAGAAATGGAGAAAGTGATTGGGAGATAAAGTATAAAGTCACTGCTGTTTCTAAATATCTAAGACTAGAGCAATAGGGGTTAGATCTGTTTATCCCATTATCGCCTCAATCTTAAGATAAAGTAGTCAGTCGTACCAATAACGGCAAATAAGAGATGATTGAATTTAGTCAGTTTTTAAAAATATTCTTGAATCATTTTGCTGCTGAGTGACAAAGAGTAATGAATATTAACTAACAAGCATGATTGCCCGTTTTAATGGAAAGGTTTAGAAGACAAATTATACACTGAAGAAGAGTAAAGTTCATAAATTTAACGGACTTACATTCTTGGGATCTCTTCTGGAACCATACCACTTACATTAAAAAAAAAAAATATTTTACAACGTTAACTCTCAAGAGCCATACAAGTAACAATTACATAAACTGATAAAAAAAAGGAAAAAAAACAACAACAATTTACAACAAATACAGACTAAATCCCGAGCCACATAACTACATATAGAAAAGGAAAAAAAAAAAGAGAAAAAAAATTTTCAATAACATATGAAACACAGCCACTTATCATACAGTTTTGAAATATAGAACCTAGAAACATTGGAATTCTTCTCACATTGTCATGACGCCATTCTTTCAATGAACTTCTATGAAGCAAAGATCTAAGCAAAAAAGTAAATTCAATCTGGGTGCAATTGTTAAAGCAGCCCTTGTTTTAGTTTATCGCTCCACTGTTACCGTATGCGGTGCAGATTTGACTCACTGCAGATAGAGAGTAATGAGATGTTAACACATATGGTGAAAAACTGGTACAGTTTTCAAGTTATGGAACTTTCAAACATTGGAATTTTTCTCATGTTGTTATGTAGACATTCTTTAAATGGAGCAAAGATCTCAAGTAAAAAAGTAAATCAAATCTGGGTGCAATCGTTTAAGCAGCCCTTGTTTTAGTTTATCTCTCCACCAAGACCATAGTATGACCATAGTGCTCATGTGACACATAACAGATACAGTGCAGTTTGCTTCAAACAAACTTGGAGAAAAACTGGTCTCAAATATAAAAAAGGAAAGAAACCAAAGGTGTGTGCTTATTTTTCATGCAAACACTTATCTCCAGAGCCACAGAACTACATAAAGAAAAAAAATCAATGTTTTTTCAATAATACATGTAACTCATGTAACAGATCCACTCATAGTACAGTTTTGAAAGATAAAGAACTCTGAGACATTGGAATTCTCCTCAAGTTGTAATAAAGACTTCTTTAAATGAAGCAAAGATCTTAAGCAAAAAAGTAAACTATATCTCGGTGCAATTGTTTAAGCAGCCCTCGATTTAGTTGATCTCTCCACCATCGTTAACACCCTTGAGATCTAAAGTGTCGTTTCCTCTATTATCACCTCTGATCCTCTTAGATTTGTTATCAGATCTTTTCTTCTGGCCTTGTGGTGTTAAAGCGCCCAGTCAAAATCCTATTTTTCTCTTCGGCATTGTAAATGTAACAATATATTTATTGCAGATCAAAATTTAGATCCTAACCAGGGGTACAGATGAAATCTTAAAATGAACTTTTTTGTCAAGTAGGTCTGCTGTACAGATGAAATCATCAAATATACTTAAGAATATAGATCCAAAGGATCAACTATTAAAAGTTGCAGTAACGAGCAAAATTTATCCCATAGCAAATTTTTGCTTATTTTTGCAAAAATTATGGAACAAAACATAGTTTTGAATATTTTATCTAAATATTCAATAATTTTTTAAACTACACCCAAAAGTTCATATCAATTTTCGTTTAAACCGAAGTTGCTTTCTTGTCCAAAATTACTTCTATAGAAGAAATCTTTCACACAAAAAGCATTTAAAAAAAAGTAAAGGCCCTAGAAAGTTAAATCTGAATCTACATAGAAGTTTGTCAAAATAAAAAAAAAAGTGTAGATTTCCAAACACTTGTAGCCAAAGAGTATTAAATATAAATTGTTACAGAAAACCCTGTCCAGAGTTTTAAAAATTTTCACACGGTAATGGAAAATCCATTTATATATATATATATATATATATATATATATATTGGTTGAAAGGAGTAGTAAAAAATATTGCATCCAAAACTGTTCCAAAATGTTTCGAGAAAGAAATCAAAGCAAAAAAAAAAACTTTCATAATCACGTTGTTTTAGATCTAGATCTAGTAATCACAATTAAAATTTTTCTTCTCGAAACATTTGTTAAGATGGAGTGTGAAAAATGTTATACAATTCAAAGTTTAAATCTTTCTAGATAAAGATTAATAGGCAAGCCAGTGGGACTGAAAGAAAGAGCGCGCGAAAGTAAACAATAATATCGATGACGCTTTTGTCAATTCTTTTGAGAAAAATTGTTACACACGCAAGAAAAAAAAAAGCAGAAAAAATCTAAGGTACTTAAAAGTTTTTAGTCTGAATCTAGATCTTCCTGAGTGGTAAAAATTAATCGTGATGGAAAATCCTGTCTTGATTTTTTAAAATTTTTACACAATGGAAAATTGCAACAGATTTTGATAAATTTGTGAAAAGGAGTAAAAAAAACATATTGCATCCAAAAGTATTTCAAAATGTTTTGAAAAAGAAAAGAAAAAGGCAACAAAAAAAAAAAAAAGAGCTTTCACGATCAAGTAGCTCTAGATCTAGATATGAATCTTGTAACAGCAATCAAAATGTTGTTTTTCTAAACATTTGTTGCAACGGATAGTGAAAAATGTGATAGATCTAGATCTAGACTCTGGCATATTTATCAAGATCTAGATCTGTATTTTAACTGAGGACTTAAATCAAATTTGATTCTAATCTAGATCTAGATCTATTTTTTGACTACGAACAGTGACTGAAAACTCCTCTAGATTACCTTGATTTTGATTCTATGTTTTAATATATTATTATTATACTTCTAATTCTAAATGATAAGATCCAGATTCTGACTACGCTTAGATCTATGTCTAAATCTAGATCTAGACATTCATTGAAAAGTCTTGAGATTAACGATTTAGACCTAAATTCAGATCCAGATTTGTATGGATCTAGATTCTAGATCTACTTTATAAATCCCACTAAGCTTACTTACTTTTCTTTTCTGATTGATATTTCGAAGAAAATTCTGTTATCTAATCTAGATCTAAGAAAATTCAAAGTGTAGATCATTCTACATAAATATTGCTTTTAAAGAAAAACAATTGATGAAATAGTGCAAACATTATTAATCTCAGAGTTTTGAAATCTTTCTGGTTCATCTTGGCAAGCTATTGAGAGAGGAAAAGTGCTACCTTTTTTTTCCCTTTTAAGACCTAAAGTAACCACATAATATGCCGTTTTTGTCTTAACCTGCAAGAGGCCAAATTTTGTTTAAATGTTGGTTCCTCATAGCGAATTCGGCAATTAAAATTGAGAAATTAATTACAATAAAAATATTATGACTTTCAAAGACATTTTTTGAGACTATACCCAAAACTTTTTAACATCGTTTTTCTCACCGCGACACACACTGAACTTGGCAGAACATAAATCAGTAAACTTCATCACTGTACTTTGATTGGTTTAGGAGGTGATAGCGGACGAAGAAATCAAAGTTGCCTTTTATAATATAGATTACTAAGCACTGCTATGAGAAAGTGCCTTGCCATCATGGCAAGTTCGAGTGGTAAACAATGATTTTGAACATTAAAACTCCAAGCTAGTCCCGTTGCATTAGCTTGTTCGTATAATACAGACCACGATACTAATTCTCAAAGAACCGAAAATTAAAAAAAAAAAGTATACAAATGGAGACCGGAACGCACTGTTTCGAAATATAACTTATTTTTATTTCACAGATTGTACATGTGAAACCTAAAATTATGTAATCATCATTTCAAAATCTCTGCAGAGTACCCAAAAATATCAGCATTCTTCTTGGATACTTATACGTCATCGGTCAAGGTGGCCGACAATCAGAACGGGTCGCTTATTTGGTGTGAGCGCCGCCACCTGAATAAGAAGGGACTGAAGAGCATCTTAATCGACGCCAACGTCACTCATATCAGGTCTGTGTTCCAGAGGATAATTTTGGACCCCAATTTAGGTGATAAAACCCATCGTTTAGAATTTGCTTTCTGCTTTGAATAATGTACATATGGCCCAATCTATGTGATTAGCACAGCTTGGATAGTAAAATTTTTACATGTTCCAGTGCGTTTGTGTAGATGCCTGATGAAGAATTAAAAAAGAGAAACGGACTTAAGTTCTTCATCATCTTAAAGCATTTTTTGCACAGAGATTTAGAGAACATGAAACAGTTTAGAATTAATAACGAAATTCCTTCACTCATAACATATGCTTCAAATACCTTGCCCCTCTTCAGGGTGACATGTCATGCAGATGGTTGGCCGCAGCCAGATGCCTTTATCACCTCAACATTGCTTGGTGGAGAGATAAAAAACTTGACGGTACCATCTGGTGCCAGTTTTCTCTACAGTAGACCTGTTAGCCTGTTCGGCCCCCTGGGATCTATTGGTTGTAATGCTAAGAATGAACTTGGGGCGGTCGTCTCTACTGATACTGTTGAGATATCAGCGTCGCGTGAGTAGTTACAAAGGTTTAATCACATTGGATGGTTTTACATCGATTTGATAGAAACATCATAAGTCGCTTCGTTTGACGTCTTAATAAGAATTACGTCAAATAATTCACTGCGTGTAAAATGTATAGCAACATGCAGATAACTTCTAGGCTAATAAGAAAAAATTCTTTTAAACATTTTGTTTGAACATCTTCGGATGTTTGCATTATTAATGAATTAAATGAGAAAAGCAATATTTTGCTTGATCTCTCCACAATATTTGGCCATACGAGTGCAAATTACACATATCTTGACCGCGACAAGCACTCTCATATGTTTTTTTATTTTTTGTTTTCTTTTTGTGTGTGTTTTTTTTTTTTTCTTTTTGCCTCCAGGAGAACCCAAACTTGTATCTTTCCGTGGTCCTCTTCATCAACTCCAGAGAGGAGATTCGATGTCTTTGCGCTGCCAATCTATGGGATTCCCCGCTCCAACATTGCGTATCATAGATGAAGCGTCAGGTGTGCCTGTGAACCTCTCTAGCTCCAAACCAAACGTCGTTGAATACGCTGTTCAGGAAGTTGATTGTGGCCACAGAGGATGGTATCGCTGTCAAATGGAACATGCTATCGCGGGCGACGTCCATGTCAAGATGACCCATGTTGAGATCGTAACATGCAAGTACTCAGTGGAACTGATTATTGAAATAAATCTAGATCTTAATATGTTACGACGAGGTACATCTGTCGGAAAATAATGTGGAATTAAAAAGGAAAATAATAGGTGACATAACAAAATTTATCCACAAAGCACTTCATTTCGTGAGTCTTAATAGTGTTGCATGTGCTTCAGTCTTTGAGATAGTATTTCGAAATTAAGTATAGTGTTTTCTGTTCTTTTTTGTTCCTTCTCTTTTTAAAACAAGTGGAAGTTTAAATCCCATGTGCTGTAGTAGCATTTCAATGGAGACTTCATGTTTGCTTTGCAAAAGACTTTCGCAAAAGCTCACTCAGCCTGGACTCTATGATCCATAATGATAACTACAGTGCTTTCTACACCTTTTATAACTATCTCAAACTCCGAGATGGCACGGATGCTTTCGCACCAGAGCCAAGTAAAATGTTTACATCGCTTGGGACGGTTTACTGGAAACTGGAAACGGATACGAGTCTAAACTATTATAGTTTGTAAAGGGGCAATAACCAGTAACTCATCAGGTCATAGCAAACACCAGTTTAAACAAGTAAAACTGCGAGCTCTGCAATGATAAAAAGACTTGAACTCTGTGGATAAAAAATGTCGTGCATGTCCAAATACTAACACGCAGTTATTGAAAAGAATTATTTTTAGCACGTTCGTAGCTATGTGTTCAACGCTCTACACATTGTTGAAAGATTTGATGATTTGTTAAACCTGGTTTCTCAACGCTCTACACATTGTTGAAAGATTTGATGATTTGTTAAACCTGGTTTCTCAACGCTCTACACATTGTTGAAAGATTTGATGATTTGTTAAACCTGGTTTCTCAACGCTCTACACATTGTTGAAAGATTTGATGATTTGTTAAACCTGGTTTCTCAACGCTCTACACATTGTTGAAAGATTTGATGATTTGTTAAACCTGGTTTCTCAACGCTCTACACATTGTTGAAAGATTTGATGATTTGTTAAACCTGGTTTCTGTTGCAGGGGTAATTTTCTCTCTACTTTTACACAATTTTTTCACAAAAGTAATTTTTTTCAACTTCCAGTTGTTATTATCAGACTCTATGAAGCAAATGAGCAGCGGATGTTCAAATTAGCCATTATGGCGACAGACCTCAACGTTGATGTTTGTTTTATTAATTGAAGTTGGTAATGGAAAGAGCGAGGGATAAACTGATTGATCGCAAATCCCAAGTATTTTAAGGTATGTTTTTTTAATCTAACCAGATTACTCTGCTCTTAGAAATCGGCCACTATGTTCTCTCTTATAATGTTTTTTATAAAGGTATCGATCTTAACTTCTACCATCGGGTTCTATTCCCAGGCCCTCCAACTTGCCCAAGAGATTTCCAACTCTTTTTTAAACCAAACGACACAAGAATTCAGCTGAGCTGGACACCAAGCTTCAACGGTGGAGCCCAGCAGTCCTTCGTTCTCTTTATCAATAGAAACAATACAAATTGGAGCCAATACACGTCTGCTATAGATGGCGACATCACTTCCGTGTGGCGAAATGTTTCTGAGTATTCTTTTGGGACAAATTACTCGTTCAGAATAGTGCCGACCAATGTATACCTCACTGGAGAACCCAACGCTTCTACCTGTGTGGAGACCGTCCATTTTTCTTCACGTATGTATTATTGTCTTTGTTGTGTTAAAATCTGTAATGTAATAGTTTAACTGAATATTTTTTTTATTTGTGCAACTAATTTAAGTTCCTAGTGCACTTTTAAGACCTCATTTTCAGCTGCAGCTGGTCTGAGTGAAAACTGTAGGGTAGGCATGTCCAAAGTCTGGCCTCGGACCAAATATGGTCCGCGATTCAAATTTACACTGACCTGCAGCCTTTGTCATAAAATCAATAATAATTAAACGTTAATGGTTCAAACTATTGTTGATATTGGAAAGAATGTCTACATTTGTTATTTCTATATTTAATTTTCTATAGCTGATAGTTTCTCTCTAGACTATTATTTTAATGTGCCGTTTAAAGCTTTTTCCAAATCCCTATTTAGTCCATATTCACCTTTTCTTATTTAAAAAAATCTAAAAAGGAATGTAATCCGATCAGATAACTGTGGTGAATCATTTCATGGCGTTTTACAATCCACTCAAAAACAGCAAGCTATGCAAGCAGCCACAGCCCGAACCTGTTCCCATAATAATTCTGGCACATTTCGCCAACCAAACAACTGTAGTAAGTAAAAAAACAGCCCCTCGTCGACAAGCTTTCTGTTTGCGATGATCCAAAATTTACGATGGTCGGTACCTCTGGATATGTAATTGTATATTTAAATTTGACCTTCAGTCATACGAGCGGGATTTAAGTTTCATACCAAAGTTATGATTTTTCTCAGACACGAAAATCAAAAGGACGAAGAGGTTTGAAAAATGTCTAAGAAAGTTGGCTCACTACTCGGAAGCAACACATTGCCAGGACTACCGGAATTGAAATTATAACTGGTTCTTTCGATTGCTTTAAGTTTATAACAAAGGAAGTGTCGAATTACCTTTTTTCTTTCTCCATTTTCTCTCCCCTTGATCTCAACACAAGCATCGCGCCATGATATAAAAGATCAGCTACCATCTGGCAATGTTTTCACTTACGGCGGTGTTGATGGCGCCAACATCGCTATCATTATCGCTTCTATTTTGATCTTAGGAATCGTGGTCGTAGCACTTTTCTCGTCTAAAATAAGTGAGTAATAGAGCCTTATCAGTTCATGCGATTAGTATTTGCAAACCATAAAAGTAAAATTGATTTTTAAAAAATATGTCATCATTGCCTGCTTCATTTAATGTAGTGCCAACCATTTTGAACTTCTCACGTGGTCTTTTAGGTTTAGCTCACTACCATTGTAGTTTGGCCTTGACTGACAAAAGTTAATATGGCAATGTTAAATGCTTTTCTTTTATTTTTAATTTTTCTTTTATGATGTTATGGAAATTGAGAAATAGGAAAAGGGTAAGCGCATATGTTAAACCGCCATCGCAGAAAAAATGATATAATGAGTAGATCCATAAACCCATAAATTGTTTAACTATCCATGAACCAATATGCAAGCCACCGTCTATGTGTTTGTATATATAAAGTATATATATATATATAGATATAGATATATATATATATAATAATAATAATAATACCGAAAGATAGAGAGAGACAGAGAGAGAGAGAGAGAGAGAGAGAGAGAGAGAGAGAGAGAGAGAGAGAGAGAGAAGATGTGAAAGCAAAAGGGAGATAAGTAAAAATTGACCGGGTAAAAGTAAAGACTAACAGATAGATAGATATATAGATAAAAGAGAAAGAGAGAGAGAGAGGGAGAGAGAGAGAGAGAGAGAGAGAGAGAGAGAGAGAGAGAGAGAGAGAGAGAGAGGGGGGGAGTGCTAATTTTAGCCAGTATGACTGTATAAGAAGTAATTTTAAGAAACTTTTTATAATGTGAACTATGAAAGACGAGGAAGTTATTGATTTGCTATTTCTTGCAAAGAGACAACTATAACAAAGGTAACTTTTTTTTATCCTTTAATCATCCAGAATCCGCATTTCAAAAAAGCAAACTCAGGTAATTATTCACTATGACTAGTTTAGTCACTTCATGTGACTTACGAAACTTTTCGGATATAAGCGCTTATGCATTAAAAAGATGAGTACTGGTAAAGAACGACTAAAAAACATTTAAAGCGAATTTTAGTAAAGCTGATCTTTTTGTTTTTATAGTGCGTTAGTGCCCGAACTCTATAATGATGTAGAACTAATAACATTGCTTTATCTATAGAACAATAACTCGCATTTACAGCTATTTCCATGCATTACATTAATGTGTCCATTATAATATAATCGCATAGAGTAGTGTTATTGCATGTGATTTTACATCTATGATTTTCTCATTGACAGGAAACTAAGTATAGCCCTTGAGAGCTTGAACAGACTTATTAGCTATTCAGGTAAGCATACATTTGTCAGGAAACCATAGCCTGTTTCCTTATGCGGTGTTTGTATGTACAGTAACAAAAATGTATTTCATTGTTCTTTAAAGTAAAACAGTAAAAATCATTAACCTGTCTTATCCAATAAATAACTGTGATAGACATAAATATCAAGTAAAACCTCCTACTCTTAACAATCACTAGTTGTACCAGGATTCGCTTTTATATCCAGTAAACAATAACTGCTAGCTATAGCTAAGGCTATTTATCATTCGGTCAAGACAAAGTATGAACGTAAGGTACCGGTATACCTAAAAACTAGAATAACTCAACTCCGAGCGAAAAAAGCTTTGGCACTGTTCTAATGAATATACTGCCCAGTCAAATGGTATATAAGGCCGAGTCAAGCCACAGAACTCTCCGGTATTTATCAGCACTATGCTTAGAGTTAGATGATCATAAGAATTAGGGCAATGAGCCAGAAACGTCATGAAGAGTAAAGTATTCTTTTGGTATAAATATACTATAATCCTTCATTTCACCTTTAAAGCTGAATTCGCCCAATTTATCACTATACATGTGCTTAACCTCTGTTCAGAAAATCAAATGATGTAGATAACTGTTAAAACAATGCAAAGATTTGTTACTTCTTCGAGAACTTTGTTTCCTGTAAGATCTTTGTCCGTCCCTTCGACTGAAATGGCTCTCCTTGTCTCTCCCCTTACACGCAAAAGTTGTTCAGAAAATCACATGATGTAGATAACTGTTAAAACAATGCAAAGATTTGTTACTTCTTCGAGAACTTTGTTTCCTGTAAGATCTTTGTCCGTCCCTTCGACTGAAATGGCTCTCCTTGTCTCTCCCCTTACACGCAAAAGTTGTTCAGAAAATCACATGATGTAGATAACTGTTAAAACAATGCAAAGATTTGTTACTTCTTCGAGAACTTTGTTTCCTGTAAGATCTTTGTCCGTCCCTTCGACTGAAATGGCTCTCCTTGTCTCTCCCCTTACACGCAAAAGTTGTTCAGAAAATCAAATGATGTAGATAACTGTTAAAACAATGCAAAGATTTGTTACTTTTTCGAGAACTTTGTTTCCTGTAAGATCTTTGTCCGTCCCTTCGACTGAAATGGCTCTCCTTGTCTCTCCCCTTACACGCAAAAGTTGTTCAGAAAATCACATGATGTAGATAACTGTTAAAACAATGCAAAGATTTGTTACTTCTTCGAGAACTTTGTTTCCTGTAAGATCTTTGTCCGTCCCTTCGACTGAAATGGCTCTCCTTGTCTCTCCCCTTACACGCAAAAGTTGTTCAGAAAATCAAATGATGTAGATAACTGTTAAAACAATGCAAAGATTTGTTACTTCTTCGAGAACTTTGTTTCCTGTAAGATCTTTGTCCGTCCCTTCGACTGAAATGGCTCTCCTTGTCTCTCCCCTTACACGCAAAAGTTGTTCAGAAAATCACATGATGTAGATAACTGTTAAAACAATGCAAAGATTTGTTACTTTTTCGAGAACTTTGTTTCCTGTAAGATCTTTGTCCGTCCCTTCGACTGAAATGGCTCTCCTTGTCTCTCCCCTTACACGCAAAAGTTGTTCAGAAAATCACATGATGTAGATAACTGTTAAAACAATGCAAAGATTTGTTACTTTTTCGAGAACTTTGTTTCCTGTAAGATCTTTGTCCGTCCCTTCGACTGAAATGGCTCTCCTTGTCTCTCCCCTTACACGCAAAAGTTGTGCTCCTTGCCCTCTTACCTGCACCCACAAATGTTTTACTCTCAATGTCATCTAACAGTTTCCTTCTAACTTCACCTTGAGAGGTCCAGTATGTCTTTCAATTAAGCCTTTACGATTATTATCTCATCTAGCTGTCTATTCAAAGCTTTAACAAAGGATCCTACCACTATCTTCAAGCCACAGATTTTTTTTTTATACAATCATATTTCTCTCTACGCCAATTGTCAAACAATTTTTCTAATAGCCTCTATCATGGGAAATCATCTAAGCCTGAACTTTTCTCATGTAGTAAGATCCTTTTGAACGTCATCGTATCAGAAGGCCATAAATTCATGCATAACAAGGTCCACTGCCTTGCGGAATTCGTAGCTGATTTATTTAAACCTACATAAAAGGGTTTATGAATGGATTTTGATTTTGCAACATTGACTATCTGTTGCATTTATGCATTTTGATGACACTATTAATTTCTCTCTATCCAACGTTTCATTAGGCAAATCATCCAGCATGTTTAATAAAGTCTTTATTATGATTTTATTTCTGTCATCATAAGACTTTATCAAACAACCCTTCAAGCATCTTCAGTTGTGCCTTAATGACAGTTTTTCTCGACGAAACACTTTGTCTAACAGACTCTTTAGTACCGGTATCCCCAGTTGTGCCTTTATGGCATAATTATAGTTCTCTAGATATGCTTTGTCAAACAATCCTTTGGGTGTTTTCAGGCCAAAATCATCCGTAACGGTTTTTTCTATTTCAAACAATAATTATTGTTGAATATTTTTTCCGACAGATTCCAATTTTGAGCCATCGATCAGTAACTCCTCGAGTAATTTAAGTGTTTTTGAGACCAATGCTTGAGATGAAGCTATTTCCTCTACTTGCTGAAAAAGACAGACTGTTACTGTATATCTGTCATTAACGGTGGATTTTTACAATCAAATATCCAGCTACAAATAAGTTTGCATGTAGTGAATGGTGATCATGGTGTCCACTATCAACCTTGACGGCTCTAATCAGTCATGACGACCACTGAACAATCGCCGACCCATTCATCACAACCTACGAACAATCACCGAACCAATCATCATGACCACCGAACATTTGTCGAACCAATCATCACAGCCCACAAACAATTGTCGAACCAATCACCACAGCCCACGAACAATTGTCGAACCAATCATCACAGCCCACGAACAATTGTTGAACCAATCATCACAACCACCGAACAATCGTCCAACCAATCATCACAGCCCACGGACAATCGTCCAACCAATCATCACAGCCCACGGACAATCGTCGAACCAATCATCACGACCATCGAACAATCGTCGAACCAATCATCACAGTCCACGGACAATTGTCGAACCAATCATCACGGCCACCGAACATTTTTCGAACCAATCATCGCAACCCACGGACAATCGTCGAACCAATCATCACAGCCCACGAACAAAAGTTGAACCGATCATCACGGCCACCGAACATTTGTCGAACCAATCATCACAGCCCATGAACAACCGTCGAACCAATCATCACAGCCCACGAACAATCGTCGAACCAATCATCACGACCATCGAACAATCGTCGAACCAATCATCACAGCCCACGGACAATCGTCCAACCAATCATCTAGACCATCGAACATTCGTCCAACCAATCATCACAGCCCATGAAAAGTCGTCCAACCAATCATCACAGCCCACGGACAATCGTCCAACCAATCATCACAACCCATGAACAACCGTCTAACCAATCATCACAGCCCATGAACAATCGTCGAACCAATCATCGCAGCCCACGGAAAGCGTCGAACCAATCATCTAGACCATCGAACAATCGTAGAACCAATCTTCACAGCCCACGTACAATCGTCGAACCAATCATCACAGCCCATGGACAATCGTCAAACCAATCATCACAGCCCATGGACAATCGTCGAACCAATCATCACAGCCCATGGACAATCGTCAAACCAATCATCACAACTCACGAACAATAGTCGAACCAATCATCACAGCCCACGAACAATCGTCCAACCAAATAATCACAGCCCACGAACAATCGTCGAACTAATCATCACAGCCCATTGATAATCGTCGAACCAATCATCACGACCACCGAACAATCGTCCAACCAAAAATCACAGCCCACGAACAATTGTCGAACCAATCATCACAACCCATGGACAATCGTCGAACCAATCATCACAGCCCAAGGACAATCGTCGAACCAATCATCACGACGACCTAACAATCGTCCAACCAATCATCACAGCCCACGAACAATTGTCGAACCAATCATCACAGGCCACGGACAATCGTCCAACCAATCATCACAGGCCACGGACAATCGTCCAACCAATCATCACAGGCCACGGACAATCGTCCAACCAATCATCTAGGCCACCGAACAATCCCATTGATTCCCTTCCAATGCCCCAGAAGTAGTGACTTGTGAAGCCTATCAATCATGAAAACTCCAATCGAAAATGATGCCTTGAATTTGTGACAACGCATTTATTTATCTTGATGCTTTGAACCAGTGGGGAATCGCTTATCAATCAAGATGCTTTGAACTTATTAGGAAACGCCTATCATAAGATAACGCTTCGATATCAATCGTAACGCTTCCAACCAACAAGAACGCTCTCTATTAATCTTGACGCTTTTAACTTTCGAGGACGTCTTCAAGCAGTCTTGACGCTTCAACTAATGAGGACGCCCCCTATCAATCCGGACGTTTCATGTAAATGTATTATCATTATAAATAAAAAATCATAACTTATATACATAGAGAGAAAGTGAGCGGGAGAGAGAGAGAGAGAGAGAGAGAGAGAGAGAGAGAGAGAGAGAGAGAGAGAGAGAGGGAGGGGGGGTGGAATAAAGTTGTAAAACACAGAAGAGGAAGGCAGACTGTTCAGTAAATGTTTCTCAAGAAGAATCATGGTTTCGTTCTTTTTACAGAGGAAGAGAATTTAAAAAAAAATGTTCTAAATGTATTTTCTTTTTACATTTACATTTGAATGATGCGAGATATAAATTCTACTGCTTTGCTTATTCTATATAGTTATAGTTATAATTATAATCGATTTGAAAGTTTTATTTCACTCTTATATACTGAATATAGTAATCCTTGGCTTAAACAAATAAAAATTTAATCATTGTTTTAGCTGGCGAGTTATTCACATATTTGATGGATACAAACATTTCAAGACCAGCAAGTTGATGTCTTCAATCGAGGTTCGGTCCAGTGTCGTATAAACAAGACCTTCCTACCACACAATCCGGATTTGGTAAGACATCGACGGTAGAGCAAACATTTACGTTGAAGAATTGCCTTGCATTAAATACTAACTCTGTAGTTACTTGCTGACGCACAACTTCAGAAAAAGGAAGATATCTTCAACTGCATTCAATAGATTGTCGAGTGCAAGATTTTCATGGTTACCAAAGTTTGTTCTCAAGTATTTTCTTATCATGAGCACAATTCTGTAGTCCTCTTCCCTCCCCAAAGATTATTCCGTACCGTCTCTCTACCTCTGATCCACCGCCATTGGAATGCACTGTCATCAAAATCATTGTGATAAAATAAAACATTATATACCCTGGGATGGACCCCCTGCAAACAACAATACAAGAAAAAAATCTTTTTCATTCTGGTCTCATTTTTTTATACACGTGCGTTCAGACTTTGAAGAAAAGATTCCCAGATATATGCACAGATTATGATAGAGTGTGCCTTGAGAACTATTTCTCAGTTCTTTATTTATTATTAAATTTTGATTACATACTGTTTTATGTTTTGTAACCATGCAATATTTAAGATGTATGCTCCTGTTTTCTTGCTTATTCAGCCATAATGATCGTGTATCAGAGAAAACTGCTCATTGGATTCACATATTTTGTTCACTCAATGGTCAAGCTGTAGCCATGTCTTACATTGATAATTCAGAAAGCTTGTATTAAAGTTTTGCTTTATTTTGTTTAGCAAAATCCCTGACAAAACGAATTTGGTCATGAGCTGATTGAATAATAACTTGTCCTTAGTTATTTACTGTTATACTGATTTGAACTGTCCTTAGTTCTATACTGATAAACTGATTTGAACTGTCCTTATTTCTATACTGTTAAACTGATTTGAACTGTTGTTAGTTCTTTAATATTAAACAGATTTGAACTGTCCTTAGTTCTATACTGTCAAACTGATTTAAACTGTCCTTAGTTCTCTACTCTCAAACTGATTTAAACTGTCCTTAGTTCTCTACTGTCAAACTGATTTAAACTGTCCTTAGTTCTCTACTGTCAAACTGATTTAAATTGTCCTTAGTTCTCTACTGTCAAACTGATTTAAACTGTCCCTAGTTCTCTACTGTCAAACTGATTTGAACTGTCTTAAGTTCTCTACTGTCAAACTGATTTGAACTGTCTTAAGTTCTCTACTGTCAAACTGATTTGAACTGTCTTAAGTTCTCTACTGTCAAACTGATTTGAACTGTCTTAAGTTCTCTACTGTCAAACTGATTTGAACTGTCTTAAGTTCTCTACTGTCAAACTGATTTGAACTGTCTTAAGTTCTCTACTGTCAAACTGATTTGAACTGTCTTAAGTTCTCTACTGTCAAACTGATTTGAACTGTCTTAAGTTCTCTACTGTCAAACTGATTTGAACAGTCTTAAGTTCTCTACTGTCAAACTGATTTGAACTGTCTAAGTTCTCAACTGTCAAAATGATTTGAACTGTCCTTAGTTCTATACTGTCAAACTGATTTGAACTGTCCTTAGTTCTCTAATGTCAAACTGATTTGAACTGCCCTTAGTTCTCTACTGTCAAACTGATTTGAACTGTCTTAAGTTCTCTACTGTCAAACTGATTTGAACTGTTCTTAGTTCTCTACTGTCAAACTGATTTGAAATGTCTTAAGTTCTCTACTGTCAAACTGATTTGAACTGTCCTTAGTTCTCTACTTTCAAACTTATTTAAACTGTCCTTAGTTCTCTACTGTCAAACTGATTTAAATTGTCCTTAGTTCTCTACTGTCAAACTGATTTAAACTGTCCCTAGTTCTCTACTGTCAAACTGATTTAAACTGTCCTTAGTTCTCTACTGTCAAACTGATTTAAATTGTCCTTAGTTCTCTACTGTCAAACTGATTTAAACTGTCCCTAGTTCTCTACTGTCAAACTGATTTAAACTGTCCTTAGTTCTCCACTGTCAAACTGATTTAAATTGTCCTTAGTTCTCTACTCTCAAACTGATTTAAACTGTCCTTAGTTCTCTACTGTCAAACTGATTTAAACTGTCCTTAGTTCTCTACTGTCAAACTGATTTAAACTGTCCTTAGTTCTCTGCTGTCAAGCTGATTTAAACTGTCCCTAGTTCTCTACTGTCAAACTGATTTGAACTGTTCCTAGTTCTCTACTGTCAAACTGATTTAAACTATCCTTAGTTCTCTACTGTCAAACTGATTTAAACTGTCCTTAGTTCTCTGCTGTCAAGCTGATTTAAACTGTCCCTAGTTCTCTACTGTCAAACTGATTTGAACTGTCCCTAGTTCTCTACTGTCAAACTGATTTAAACTGTCCTTAGTTCTATACTGTCAAACTGATTTGAACTGTCCTTAGTTCTCTACTGTCAAACTGATTCAAACTGTCCCTAGTTCTCTACTGTCAAACTGATTTAAACTGTCCCTAGTTCTCTACTGACAAACTGATTTAAACTGTCCTTAGTTCTCTACTGCCAAACTGATTTAAATTGTCCTTAGTTCTCTACTGTCAAACTGATTTAAATTGTCCTTAGTTCTCTACTGTCAAACTGATTTAAACTCTCCCTAGTTCTCTACTGTCAAACTGATTTAAACTGTCCCTAGTTCTCTACTGTTAAACTGATTTAAATTGTCCTTAGTTCTCTATTGTGAAACTGATTTGAACTGTCCTTAGTTCTCTACTGCCAAACTGATTTGAACTGTCCTTAGTTCTCTACTGCCAAACTGATTTATTTCAGTCAGGTGCGTGAAATAGTTAACGTTGCAACCGCTTTGAACGGTGTCATCATTATGGCTTCAGATTAAAGTTATGAATGTCTAAGCCGTTGGATTTTAGTTAGATGTACAGGGGTTATCTGAATTGTTATTTGGAAATGCATTTTTATGTGTGTTCAAGTTACTGCCTACAATTTATATCCGCATCAAACCTATCTTGCCCTTGATTTTAAATTGTTTCAAACAGAGCAAAGGAAGCAGCCTTAGGTTTTTTTTTCAAACTTAAAATATTTTATACACTGAAAATCAGCAGAGCTTGTAAATATTCTTATTCCTTGACTCAGATGAAATATCTTGTAATTTATTCTCTGCTTCAATTATAAACTGTTGTGATGTTGGAATAAATATAAATATAATTTGGAAACTGAATAATAATATTCAGAATGCATTTATCTTTCTGCTTTACAACAAATTTCCATAAAGTCTTTCTTTCTTTTATCCTACAACACAATTTCAAATGCATATTGTCTTTCTTTTCTTTTCTTTTTTTTTCAACAATAGAATGGATTTAGTCATTTATAAAGTTCAAATAAAAAAATAATACAGTATTACAGTTTGTTTGGTTTTGACTTTTGTTGAGTCAAGAAAATGCATGTTTACATTCATAGGCTCATTATAAAATGATATTCCGCACCATAATTTTTTTCCAAAACAGTTTTTTCACAGAACCTCTTTTAAAAGTTTACTTTTTCTTCATAGTCTACGCTGTCCAACGGCAAATGGACGTGTTATTTAAATAATAAATGGAATTCCTGCATTTCCATCTCGTTTTGATTTGCATGTTTATTTTTTGGCTTACGATTTTTTTTATTCATGATCCCAAACCGTAGACATATTTTCTCCCTTTAATGATGAAATGAGCCGTGCACCACATTCATGTAATGATAGCTCTACGGTGGCGCCTGTTCGGACATATTCTGAGGCGACATAAAGGCCTAGACATTCCAGCAAACAAAGCTATGAAGGTATACTTTGTTTTTAATGGTGATAAATTTCGAGTAAAGCCCATACCAACACTGCCAACAGTCATCAACAAAGACCTCATTTGCATACCAGCAGGCGAGCTAAAATTCAAAACCAAGAACGATCTTGACCATCTGAGGTCAAAAGCAGAAAACCAAACCCAGTGGAGGATACTAACAGCAAATATGCGAGAGGCAGCCGAGGCATCCAAGTCGGAGCACTAAGATGTGACCGACGATATAGATGTAGAGATAGATATGAACCTGATGATTCCTTAACTATAATATTATATAAGAACTTAGTTGACTATCTCCTGCATGCTAAAGCTCTGAGGAGAAGTTATACTCCGTGTGAGATTGATGTTGAAGGAGTAACTCTTCAAAAACTTTCACTACTTGCTCTGTCTCTCTTAGGAAAATAACGTTGTCCCTCGTGACCTGTCACATGTCATGTTACCAGTACCATCGTCTCCGCATAGAAGGTCAATATTCAAACAATCTAAAAGCATGGGATGATGAGGGTAAATATGGAGAATTTTTGAAGAAGTCTTTGTCAGCGTTTTATTCAGTAGATTGCTGACATTGTTGACTCATGTCTTCTAAAAGTACACTTGTGGCTTCATGGTTGACGGTCATTCATTGATATGATATTCTACAGTAAGAATTAGACGGAAAGTCAGAGATCGGTACCACACCAAATAATTCAGCTAGCCCTAAGGATGTACCATGTCCCGCAAGATATGCACGTGATGCTAGATGACTATTTCAGCGGTTTCCGGATGAGGCTCTCCACTAACGGCTACACCACAGACTATATCAACTTGGAAATTGGAATCGCCATGAGCTGTACCATATCCCCAATTCTGTTCGTATGGCTATCTTGAAAGCAGCAGAATGAAGCGCAGGCCCTACAAATCTGGGTGGTGATTTTTATTTGCCCCTTTTGAAAACATTCATAGATGATACCACCATAATCTGCTCAAATGAAGACGAAACACACCGAATGCCAGAGCGTCTCGACGTCCTAATGGCATGGTGCAGGATGAAATTCAAACCAAAGAAGTCTCGCAGTCTCTCAGTAATGACAGGTAAAATAGATGAGACGTTGACGTGCACACTAGACAGTCAGCAGATACCAACAGTTAGTCAGGTACCAGTCAAGAGCCTTGGGAGATGGTATGATTCATCCATGAAAGAGGACTAGAAACAGTGAAACTAGCTATCGACGGCCTTCTAGCCATCAAAAGATGTGGTTTTCACGGTAAGTTCAAAGTGTGGTGCCTACAGTTCATGCTAATCCCGAAGTTCCTCTGGCCACTCCTGGTCTATGAAATCTGCTCAACTATACAGCATAGGCCAAGTAAAGCTAAGATCAATAATTTCACCAGGAGATGGATAGGAACACCTCTGGTTGGTCTCACAGATGTGGCAATGTACTGCTGTAAAGCAAAGCTGAGACCCCCTCTAAAATCCATCTTGGAAGAATATAAACGTGGCAAAGCCAGACTAATCTCTATGTTAGAGGATTCCGAGAACTCGACAGTGAAGACAGTACAACCGACCATACAGGCGAAGAGGAAATGGATAGTTGTCGAAGCCGTAGACCAAGCTAAACAGTGCCTTAAGATTAAAGAAAGGATTGGGCAAACTTAAACTGATCGCACAGGGCTGGGATCATCTACAGCAGAGTGGTGGTCAAAGAGAAGGGAAAGAGAAAAGAAACTTGGTCATCAATAAGATACGGCTAAATAGAGATTCTAGAAGGGTCCAGAAAGCAGTCCAGCAACCGCAACAGGGACAATGGACTAACTGGGATAATGCCTTGCAGAAATCCCTCACATGGAATGATATCTGGTCCATGGCGCCACTTCGCATCAGCTTTCTCATTATATCAGTGTACGATCTCCTGCCCTCTAAGACAAAATTGGTACAGTGGGGAAAGAAAGAGGACCCCCCTCCTCCCCTTGCCCGTTATACCAAGACAGACAGACCACACAGCATGTCTTGAGCTCTTGTAAAATCGCCCTCTCACGAGGGCGATCTAAATGGAGGCATAACAGAGTCCTTCTGGAACTTGCCGCAATCATAAGCACAGCTAAAGGAGAGGCTATGTTCCCTAAAAATTGATATTCACAACAGAGGGAGGCGCTAAGTCACGGGACGGAAGTTAGGTGAGGACAACAAACCAGAGAAAATGCCTACTAGACGGTTGCAGCCACTGGGATGTTTCAGACCTTCCAGAATGGGATAGTCACCCCAGTATAAACAAGACTAAGGCCTGATATCGTGATCCATTCATCTTCCGCATAACACTTGATCATAATGGAGCTAACAATTCCATCGAAAACAGAATGGAAGACGCATACATGTAGAAAAGACAGAAATACCTGAACCTGACCAAAAAGCTAGAAGTTGCCGGCTAGAAAGCTGTGGCGATGCCCGTTGAGGTTGGTATCAAAGGATGCATAAGTTCATCAGTCTACGACCTTCGGACTAAACTCTCAATATTGAGCAACAAAAGAAAAAAGTTACTACCTGACCTAGAGCAGGAGAAATAAGAGGTTCCCTCATAATGATTAATAATGCTCTAACTATCGCGAGACCACTTGGCGAACTGGTATCAGCAATCCATCAAAATATGAGAGTGGATTCGAATCCTGACACTGTGCAAAAAAAAAAAAAATGATAATGGGGAGTCATTACCTGAATGTGGCCCCGCCCTCTTGTTAGAAGTTACGGACCGAAACACTTACTATAAAAGGGGGGGGGGGGGGGGTTTATTCTATATATGAAGAATACAATCTAGCTCCCCAATGAGTTTCTAACTACCTATTTGAAATGGGTCACCAGCACCACATTATGAAAAGATTGCACCCAGTTTTTTAGTTTATTTTTTTTCCTTTAATGTAGTTATATGGCTCTGCAGGAGATATATCTGTTATCGTGGTGAAATCTTTTTTTTTTCTTCCTTACTATAGTAGTCATCCACTTTAGTTCATTGTTGCACAGTTTGCTTTTCTTTAGTTCAGTGGTATGGCTCTGGAGGATATGTCTTTTCTCCCATGTCGTTGTATTTCTCACCTGTTCATTCTTCAAACTTCATGGAAATGACCACAATGTGTTGCCGAACTTATTATAGATTCAATGTTGTGCTCAACCTGTTCTGGTTCCTTTAATTCCATAGAGACTTAATACTTTGAACATAGGATAACGCTTCTTTTTAAAGGGAAGTTTGTACCAGAGTCTTGGTTTCAGGATGTAAAATAATAAATACAAAAAAGATTAACATTCAGCGCTTTAGTCCTAAATTCTCTTTCATCATTGATTGTTTGGCTTTCTCATTTTTTTTACAACAGTATTTTATTTAGCTGTTCTATTGTCCGTGTAGTTTGAGTAGGCCCACCGGTAACTTAGTTTATTCAAATCCAATTTGATTGTTCCGCCTTTTTTTTCGACACTCATCTAACGCGTTCAAAGTGTGTTTCCTCGAAGTTTCCTCGTTCAGCAGAAAAGCGACTTTAGAATTTGTTTGGGAGGAGAATCTTGTATGAAGATTAAGAACTTAGTTGTACTCGTTCTGGAATGGAACTTCACAGCGCGATTCTATAATGCTCTATTTAAATCTACCGTTTGCATTAGGCTAAACCATTCAAAAGCATTAGCGCTACTTCAAATATTCAGAGGCGCGAAAATGCAAGTTAGAAAAAAGAATTACATAAAAAAAAGGGAGAGGAAAAGGGGGGGGGGGGGGGGTGTATATATTATAGGCCCACGTAAATAAGTTGCACTACAAACTTTTTCTTATTGCTTGTGATTAGGCCTATTATTTAAAGTTCTTGGCTCTTATTATTTTAGCAGGCGAACTTGCTAATCACAATCTTTCGTTGACCCAGTATGATGCTTGTAGGTGTAAAATGTTTTGGAAACTGATTTCAGCGCACTTAAAAAAACCGGGTGCGTTAGATTTCGTGATTTGTATAAAAAAAATGTAAGCTTAACTTTTTCTATGAACATATAACTACATATAAAAGACTGCGATTCCCAATTTAGATCTAGATAGGGTTCCCAACGCAATGGGTTCTCGGCCAACATTATATGATAAAGTTAATATAATGAAGTATAGTACTAGAAATGTTGGAAAGCTGCAGGTGGAATTAGCAGAGGAAATAGAATCTGTAGTTGAGCACTATAATTAGAATTTAATTATTGTTGGTTTTATTTTCTTACGGTGATAGCATAACGTTGAGTGAGATGTGAAGCAAATTGCTCATTGTGAAAGCGACAAATTGGCAGGCGCAGAATACTTAATATTTTTTTAACGTCATCCTTCAACCGGTTTCAATGTGCATGTAACAAGCGGTCTTCGGCCTTTAGTCAAATTACTGAGCATAGGGCAGTATCTTGCCAGAATGTAAATATTTTTGCATCAAAATTTAAATTTTTAAAATAAACAAAGAAAACCACAATAATAACGAACGAAGAGATAAATTGTGCTCCAAAGATTTAAAAAAAATATAAAAATAAAAATACAATACACGCAAACAAAAAATATCAGATGAAGTTAGAATAATTCGAACACTATTTGCTAATTAGATTTGAACATATCTACCATTCTGGTATTGTGACAAATGTAAATTTTTTTTTTTTTTAATCAAGGGAGGCGACTGTAAAACATCCTTCCCGCGTCTGCCGCTTCTGTGGAAACACTAACTAGATCCATTTATTTTACTGGGTAAAAAAATATTTAAATTGTTAAAATCGATATATTTTAAGTAGAGATTAGACTTGTTTAAGTTTTAAGTTAGATACCAAGGCAAAACAAACAGACAAAGCCTTAAAGATATCGCCCATTTTACTTTGGGTTAGGGTAAGTCTCCGGCATACCATTACCCACAATTGTTTGTTTTTTTTTTTTTCCTCTCCTGCCATTGCTACCTTGATTTTAGATCTTGATATCTAGGCCCTAGATCTTTTAAATTCTATTTGTTCATCATTCAGAATTTAAAATTTTGTTCAAATTTCAGGTGATATCCTTCTATAATTGATTATTCAAAGAAGTGTAGAAATTGTTCAAAGAAGTGTAGAAACTAGAATCATCCAACAACATATAATTTCCAAACGTATGGTTACAGTTGCTCACAAGCTGGATAGATCTCTAGAGATGTACATATTTACATCTAGAAATCTATATTCTATATTATTTGTTAATTTTTTTTTAGATTTAAACCATTTAGGATTCACCCTTTTCAAATGTCTTGCCTACGTACTGGAATCGTTGAGCAATCAAAGTTGTCTTTGACTTTGAAATGGATCTCAATCTAGATCTAGATTCTAGATCAGATGTCTAGATGAGTAGTTTGCCATCTATATCTAGATCTAGATCTAATCTAGCCTATATATAGTGAAATTATAAATTTAATTAAGATCTTTATTGATTTTGAAATGTGATTAGGTCAATTTTTCTAGATCAATTCAAAGATTTTTTTTTTAGATTTCATCTGCTGACCATTTAGAAGAGTATTTCACCTAGATCTGGATAAATGGTGTCATTTTAACTTAAAATTCAAAATTTCAAGGCTTGGTCTTTGTCCTTGATTTGGGCATTATAGGTATAAGCCAAAAAGTCAGTGGACTTGTAATTTAGAATTTGAGTACCTGTATGTTATGTAGCCTAGATTTGTAATTATGGAAAGGGGGGGGGGGGGGTAAAATACTTTTAATGATTGTATCACAATCATCAATTTGATGCCTCCCTGATTGACTTCAAATGAGCAAGGAAGGCTAAACAATTGTGTGAGCAGCTGCACGCATGAAATTAACACTGATTTTTTATATTATTTCACTGTTACAGTGTTAGTATTCTTATAAACTCATTTATAAATTTGAGTCATTTTACTGTAACGGTATAAGTCTGTCTGTCCATGAAACCTGAAAATTGTCCCTCCCTCCATCCCTCTCTCTCTCTCTCTCTCTCACTCACACACATCTATAGACCTGCCGCTCTTTCCGATTTTTTTCTAAAATTTTGTGAAAGTTCCGATTTTTGGCTTTTGTTCTGTGGATTTCGATTTTTTAGTTCCAACTTTGGCCTAAGCGATTTGGCAATAAAACATAATTCCACGAGTGCGATATTTTTTCCTTATCATGGATCATCTTGTGTGAAAGTATAAAGCCGTATGATATAATATATATATTATATATATATATTGTTTTTTTTTCTTTATTATTTATATTTCTAATTACAATATCGAGATTTCTATTTAGTTGAAACCTTCCAAGATATTAGTGCTATCGAGATGTTTACTTAATATTCATTCATCCTCACATCTTCATTTAAAATCACATTTAAACTTGGGCGATATTTCCAACAAAGGATTATTCTTATTTCTTGATCCGATGTGTAGGACCAGACACTTTTTTTTGCATCACGATATAAATTTAGTCGATTATCGAGATTGATTTGGAAATCCTAAAATAGAGCTGGTGTAAAGGTAGATCTAGATCTAAATCTATAATCGAAAATGTGGCATGCCGTGAGACTATATAAATAGTTGATGATTTTCATTTCAAAGCAAATAATGATTGACAACGACAACAATTATTGTAAATCTAGATATATATCTAAGTGTTAGATTTGTCGTTTTTCTTTTTGTACCTTTCTTTTTACGGGGCTAGGTGGAGACAGTTGAAGTTGGACTTTTAAAATCTATATTGATCATATTCAGCGCAAACGTTTTTTTAGAAAAAGATAAGGAGAGGAAGGCTCAATGTATAACTTCTTTTTTAAGTTAAATGTACTCTCATGAGTAAATCTTGTAAATCTTTATAATGCTTTAGTTGAGCCAGTGAAATGGAGAAAGCAGCGATTTTTTTTTCTAAGGGGTGGAGGGCTACAACAGGTCATTCACCCTCATACTATAGTCTGATCATAGAAAAAATGTTTCACAATCATTGCTGCTCTCTTTGCATTCCTGTCTACTCTGCTCACATTGACTGATTTTAAAAGAAAATTGTCTAGTTCTCCTCTCTATCAGTAAAATCTAGACTTAAGACATTCTTATTGTTTGTAGACTTTCAAAATCTTCAGTTATTATGTCGATAAATCACAAGGAGACCTAATCTAAATCCGAGATATCTAGTCTAGTTTAAGTATCCCTCTTTTTTCTCTCAGATTCCTCTTTTTTGTGGCTGATTCCTCTTTTAAAAAATATTGGTGGCAGTTCTGCATTCACACAATACAACATAAAAGCCTGATGGTCCTTAAGTTTTAAGAGTAATTAATGACAGCTTTATTCACAATAGATTACAATTTTACATATTCTAAATATTCAGATCTCTTTCAAATCTCATTTCTCCCTATATGTATAAGACTCGGAGAGAGACATAGAAGGCAGTAAATATCACTACAACTGCTGCTGCTCCTACAACTACTAGCACTATTACTACTAGGACTACTAAGGCTAATGCTACCCCATCTACTGTTGCTGCTATTACTTCTTCTACTGATGGTTTTTGTACTGGGGACAATTGTGATTGCGGAGTATTTACAAAACATTGTACTTCGGACTTTGTTGTATTCTTCAGTTTTGTTTTACTTCTGGCCATGATTGTGAGGTAATATAAAGAAAAGAAATGGGCCTAGTCATTTTCCTTTCCATTTCAAAACTGTCTCATCAGTAACATCCCTTGGCAGTGGCGTTTTGACCTTCTTTAAGCATTTAAGTAATATCCAATCATAACAGAGAACTTATGATTTCCTAATTTTAGGTATCTGAAACAATCTCGTGGCACAAAGTAAGTAAAATGCCTGTAGGCCGCCCTCGAAGGGCAAGACAGCCAGTTCATCATGATGGAGATGACAATGAACAACCATCTGAACCATCATAGTAAGATTCTTTTTTTTTTCATATACCAAATTCATAATCACTTGTATTAATTTTTACATAATTTATGTCCTAAAAGAAATTACAACTTAATTTTGGGGTATGTTTCACGCTCCAGGTTAAAAAAATTGTCTTAGCTTCGTCATTTAGATATATAATGATCATAATGTTTTATGTCTGATGGAGATTGCAGTTCATTTTCAAATGAAGAATTAAAAAAACTGATTACTTTGACTCGATCCACCTCTGAATAAGCAACTAATAGTAGTAACACCAAAGTAAAAAGAATAATATATCAATTTTTTTTCATTTATAAGATTAAGAGAAAAAAAGAGTATACTTCTAAATTCACTCATTACCTAAATTGAAGATTTTGTACAAATGATTGTATTATTTTCCAATTTTGTTCATCATGCTTAAAATCAAAAGATCAGTCACCAAGTTTGTATAATAGTTAGATGTTATTTAATTTATTATGTTGATATAATTTTTTTTTTGTGGACTGGGGTGGGGAGGGGATTTGTTTTAAAAGATTGAAGATTTACATGATTAATGAATTAATTGAATGTCCTGGATTTGAGAAAAAATCAGGATTATTATATTATTATTCTCTTAGAAAACTTAAAGATCTGTGATAAGTTGATCTGCCTGATCATTATATTCAAATACAAAATCATTCAATGATTCTAGATGATATTCAGGTAATTAGGAAGTTTCAAAAAAATTTAAAAAGCCAGGATTAAATATTACTTTATTATTAGTATTTTTCTTTGCCTTCACTTTACCATTATTCATATTTTCAACAGTGCTGAACAAGATTCTGACAGCGATTTTGAAGAGCCAGTTAGAGGTAAAGGCAAACGAAAGAAGAAGGATGACTCCACTCAGGTATGTTTTATGTTTAAATCAGCTATTTCACTCAGTTTCTTTTTTATATGTTCCCGATGTATGTTGAAGTGCACCCTTTTGTAAAACACCTAAAACCTTTATTTTAATCTAATTTTGAGAGATTTAATTCTTAAAAGAAGTGCTTTTAACATTATAGGAAAGATAAATCTATCTGGCAATATGATTTAATTACTATCTAGTGATACAAGACATGTTTCTTCTCAGCACTTGCTAAAAACTTCATGAAAACTTAATCTGTTAATTGATTTGTTAGGAATGAACATTTTCAGTTGTGATGTATTGTCTGAAATTTTAACTTGATGTGAATGTCTTATTGATCTTGATTTTGGAACAAAGTAGTGCTTTAAAGCTGTATTATTAAACTTGAAAAAGTAAAGCAATGCAACCCGATGTAAATTCATCTTTCTGATCTGTGAAGATCTGGTGAATGTTCTTATTGAATATTGCATGTTTTAATACTAATTTGGAGAGACAAACTCCATCATGCACCAACTTAACTTTTTAGGCTGCAAAACGGAAAAAAGCTGAGAAAGCTAGAAGAGGACAACAAGATGTGCATCTTGGAGATGGAAGTTTGTTTGAAACAGTGAAAGCTGGGAAAGCCTCTTTACAGGTAACAATTGTGTTGATATGTGATGGCTTTAGTTTGTCTTCTCATTTGCTCTATGTTTTTATAAATAACATAGATGATAAACCCAATTTTTTGTTAAAAAGGTGTTTAAATTCTATCCATCTTAATGTTCAGCTTTTGAACAATAAATCACACCTATGCAATTTTGGCATTTATTTTTTTTCCACTTTCAATGCCAGCATAAATTTTGTTGATGTCTTCCATAACACATGACCAGATTAATATACTTGTATTTTCATGTGAAGGCTGTTGTGGATGATTGGATTGAAGGTTACAAGCTGGACCGAAATGCTGCCTTGTTAGAACTCATTCAGTTCTTTATTCAGTGCTCTGGTTGTAAAGGCAGAATCACTCCTTATATGTATGCCAACATGGAACATGCTGAAATTATCAGGAAAATGACAGAGGAATTCGATGAGGTATGTATACTTGGATTCTCCTTTTTTTTTTTTTTTGTTGTTATAAATCATTTTCTATTGTTGATATGAATGATGCAGGGATTATTTTTATTTAATTTCTTAAAATATACATTATCTGTAATATTTCAAATTTGACTTGTAGGAAGGAAAAGAAATGTCCCCAAAATACATTGCTCTACCAAAGCAATTTTGTATCTGAAAATTACTTTTCCTCTCTCACATTTTAACACTTTATTTTTAAACCAAAATGCTTATTGTAATCCCTTTTATTTTGGTTAGCTCTATTTTGTCTTTTAGCACTTCGGATTATGAAATTACCAACCTTTCAAACAAAAGATACATTTTATGATCTTCCTGTTTTATGGTTGACTATATGGATTCTCAGATCAAGAGAATGCCTTCTTAACCCTTGAGCCCTGAGGCCTTGAGTTTTGCTTGTTTTCTGACAGTGATCACAGAGATCAATGAAATTTCTGTCCACAGGAGAAAGTCTTTTACCTTAAGCATTAAATAGATCTATTCGGAGATCAGTATTTTGCCTTGCATCACCATCATTATATAATAATAATAATGTGCATTTATATAGCGCATATCTAAATGATTAAAATGCTCTATGCGCTTTACAAGAAAAAGGATAAGATAGAAGCAGGCTAGAAGGCCTGAACATACATACATAACATACAGAATGACGTACATAGCATAAAGAATAACATACATATTATATAAAAAATAACATGCATAACATACATTTGCTTAAGAGTATGATACAAGTAAAACATCATTTACTGCCGGGAATACGTAGTGGTGAATAAATGGTGTTTAAGCTGCCTTTTAAAGGTCTCTATGGAATCAGACTCTCTGATATATCTGGGGAGCCGATTCCACATGGTTGGTGCTACATAAGAAAATGATCGCTTGCCGTAGGCAACATAATTTTTATGTGGTTTGTCAAGAATTGTTCGGTCGTTAGCAGATCGTAATGACCGTGATGGTGTGTAAAGTCTTAACATGCCAGTTAGGTATTTTGGTGCCATGTTGTTCAGGCACTTAAAACAAAAAAGACAGATCTTGTAGCAGATACGATCATTTATGTTCAACCAGTGCAGCTCTATCAACATTGGCGTAAAATGATCTCTCTTATGCTTTAAGGTAATTAATCTAGCAGCATTGTTTTGAAGATTTTGTAGTCGTTGCAATTTTTGTTTGGGTAGGCCTGCCAAAATTATTAAAGAATTACAATAATCAATTCTTGATAGTATTAGTGTAGTTACAAGTGTTTTTGCAACATTATGGTTTATATACTTTCTTATTGAGCTGATTTTTCTTACTTGAAAATATAAATTCTTACAAAGATTTGAAACAAAAGAAAACATTGACATATCTTGGTCTAATATAGCCCCGAGATTTTTCACTTTCTTACTGCATAGTACTTCATGTCCATTTAGATCAAATTTGATCACGGGCAAGCTATCGATGGATTTGCTGCACCCAAAAATAATTATGTCTTTTTTGTCTTCGTTTAGCTTGAGTTTGTTGATCTTCATCCATGAGGCGATATGTTGTATGCATTGGGTGGTTGTATGTATAAGTTGGTGAATGTTTTCAGTGTCACTTGCTCCATATAATTGGGTGTCATCAGCATAAAGGTGGTAACTTATGCTATGTTTCCTAATAAGGGCAGACAGTGGTTTAGTATACATGGTAAAGAGAACAGGACCTAAAACTGAGCCTTGAGGATTCCATATTTGAGAGGAAGATTTTGAGACGTTTCATTTCAGAATTTCTCACTTTAACATAATAAAATCTATTGGTAAGATATGACTCAAACCACGTAAGTACTGTACCCGACACAAGACTTCTTATATAGGAGAAGCCCACTGTTGGTCTATAGATCTGGATTTTCAGATTCATCTCTAGACTTTGATCTAGATCAAGATCCATTGCAATTAGTATCACTTCCACTGATTGCTTTCACAATAGTTTTGATTGAAAAATATTTCTTCTGCATTTGAATCATTGTACCTCATCTGTGTCATAAGTACGGGTCTTTGCTACACAACAGCTAGGATGTAGGCTTTCAGATCTTTTAGTTTGATGCTTATTCGATGATTCCATTTGCTAGCTTTACCACATACCAAAGCATGCGTTTTGTTAAAATACTCTCTGAACCTTTTGATTAGTTAACTTTAAAATAGAAATGATTTTGCTCTCATAGGAAAGTGGAGACTACCCACTCATCATGACTGGCCCTCAATGGAAGAAGTTTAAAACATCTTACTGTGAGTTTGTGCAGGTATTGGTACGTCAGTGCCAGTACAGTATCATCTATGACCAATACATGATGGACAACGTTATATCCCTTCTCACTGGTCTTACTGATTCCCAAGTCAGAGCCTTCAGGCACACCAGCACATTGGCAGGTAGATAGTGAAAAAATAGTGTCCTTTATTTCATTGAAAAAAAAACATTCAAAGAAATTACAAGTTTATAAGTAGATACTATCAATCGTCATTCTCTGAGAAAGTCTGCTACTAAGGTCATAGAGTTGATGTATCCACTGATATTCCACTTTGAATATATCTGGGCAGCTTCAAATCACATCCTATAAAAGAGCTACTACAACGGCCACATCAAATTTTTTCATTAATTGAAATAAACAAGTTGGCTCTGCCATTCACCTTAACCCACTTCCTGACATATGTGTATGCAAGTTGTTCTGCCAATTCAGTAATTTTATGATTCTTACTCTACCCTATTGGAGTTGGCATTTGAAATTTATAATTGCTTTTGAAAAGCTTTAAAAATACCTTTAGTGCACTACCATTTGCTGATAAGTTTATGTCTTATCTAGTTGAACAGATAAGTTAGTGAGACATTTTTTCTATTTCACCTTTTTACATTCTTTTATCTAGCCATGAAGTTAATGACAGCTTTGGTGGATGTTGCCCTTAACCTGAGTATCAACTTGGACAATACACAGCGTCAGTATGAGTCAGAACGTGCTAAGCAACAAAGCAAGAGAGCTGGCGATAGACTTGACCTTCTAATGCAGAAAAGACAAGAGGTGTGCTTTAAAAGATGAAAACAATTTACTTGAAGTCTCTCAGACACTAATATCTCTCTGTCTCTCTCTCTTTTTTTTTTAAACATTGGCTACTTCTAAACTTTGTAATTTTTTTTTATTAGTAATGCACTTATCTCCAGGCCAGCTTCAAGTAAACAGAACTAAGATATAAAGCTTCTTTCACCAATTTTGCATTTCATTGAATTAAAATTTATTCTCTGAGTAGCTCCAAATAAGGAAAAAAAGATCAATAAACGGGAATGAGGTGAAAGAAATATATTTCTCAGTGGAGTTGAAATTTTAGAGTATTTCATTGTATTCTCATCTTTTACCATTCTTTGTTGATTTAGCTTGAAGAAAACCAAGCAGAAATCCGCAACATGTTGACTTACATTTTCAAAGGAGTATTTGTCCATAGGTATAGGTAAGCTTTACTTAAGATCATTACTTAACAAATACATTGTAATTTTGTTTTTTAATCTGGCTGCTCTTACAATCATTTTAGTCTGATTTTATCTTTTCAAACTTTTTTTTTGTCACACATTTCAAGGCAAAACACAGTAAGGAAAAAATGATCAGGAATTTTATTATTTTCTACATTTAAAAAAAAAATTAAGTAAAATTGTTCTTTTTCTTTGGTCTTGCAATATGTACATGTCGTTATGAGCACACTTGATGTCAGTGTTATTGTCACATCTTTTACAGAGATACACAACCAGAGATCAGATCCATCTGCATGGCAGAAATTGGTGTTTGGATGAAGAAATACCCTAACATGTTCTTAGATGATAGTTACCTTAAATATGTAGGATGGACACTCTATGATAAGGTTAGATTTACTCAAAGAATATTAAAATTTTATTAGATTGCAATTTTATCTTTCAAACCTTTTGAAAAATAGTTCAAGTAAAATTTTTTGTGATGCTTTAAACTTTTAACATTAAAAATTTATGTCAAAACTATACCATTTGGTTAATGAGTTAATTCCTTTAAACGAATGATTAGATTTAGCAGCTGTTATTTTGTAATACAGTAATAAATTAAAGGTTAAAGAAACATCTTCCCTGTACGAAATGGGTCAGCAGAAATCATGCACCTGCAAGTGTAATAATTATTTTAATCTTTTTTTTTTTACTTGTTTTCCATTTCAATTATTATAATTGCCCAAATTAATTGGTTGTTGCCCTACATTATTTTTCTCTCTTTTGCTGACATAAATCTCTTTTATCTAAAAAAAAAAGGTTGGGGATGTTCGTCTGTGCTGTTTAAAAACATTAGCACCTCTCCATGAGACACCTGACTTGTCCGGAAAGTTAGAACTTTTCACAAATAGATTCAAGGTTAGTATTGCATTACTTGATATGTTTATCAGAACTATCCATTTTTACTGATTTATTTCTTAAGTAACGATTTTAATACACTTTCCCGATTTTCTTCAAATAGTACCATTTTTTTGTTGAAAGATTGACCAAGAACTTTTTTCCCACTCCTTAAGTCTATTCACCACACTGGAATCTTCCAGACCAATGAACTTCTTGAAAATAATCAAGCTCAAGAACATACTTTCAACAGTTAGTGCTTTACATCAAACAGCTGAGTGTAGCAGCACTTTTTCTGCCTTAGAATCGGATTCACCTGTAGCCTTGGCTGGATGGATTTTAACTTGAATAAGTGTTTGTGTTGCTAACAAGGGTTCAATGGCTCAGATTTTTTCTGTGAACAACAGGATTAAACATACCTGCCATTCATACCGATTTAATCGGAATCATTCCAATTTTTTATGCAAATTGGGTCCTTTTCTGATTTTCCGAATATTCAGGAATTATTCCGATTTTTTCCAAACTAAGTTTTCACCTCCACAATCAAAAACATTTTCATAGTCAAGTGTGAGAAAGGCCTATACGCCATATAGAAAAAATATCTAAAATCAGAAAAGAGCATCAAATATGTTATTTATCAACCCTTTAAATAAAGGAGTACATTTACTCTTTTTCATATAAAAATAAGCCTTTTGAAGTTATGTACACTTCCCACAGGAGCTAGGTTGGCAGCTCTGCTTTTTGTAAATTCATGAAATGCTGCATAATGCCATTGTCATTCAATTTATTGAGTCTCTTAAAAGTATTGTAAGGCATACAATACTTGCTTAAACTGAAAGAGGTATGGAAAAAAGATCTGAAGATTATTTAGAATTTTTCACCTTTGAAGAATTATGAGCTAAGAAAACTAGTTTTTATCCGAGTTCAGAGCTAAACCAATGAATGAACATTCATTGAAGACCGCATTATGTGTATAGTAATAGATGCTGTAGAGGGCAAAAATAAAGAGTCATTCAGATTTTTTTTGGCAGATTCAGATTTTTTGTCAGAATCATTCAGATTTTCTTTTCCTGGAGAGTGGCAGGTCTGGATTAAAAAGCCATTTAGTCAAATAAATTTGTTTTAATAAATGATAGATAGCGCTTAAATTGGATTAAAAAATCAGCGTTTTTTGGTTTTCAATAATAAATTAATATTGATCAATTCTCATGAAATCTGTTTTAAAGCCTTACATGCTAAGTTTATTCAAGATCACTGAATGGTGTTTTTGTCCCAAGTTGTGCACAAAAGAATACAGTGGCTCTGTTAAATCCAAAACATTACTTTCAAGGCAAATAGAAGCTTTAATTGTGTTTAATTTTACTTTACTCTATGGTACGATTCAAGAGAACAGCATCATCTTTTGTTCATATTTGAATCTGATGGAAAATAATTAACACTTGTGATACTCTTTTTAGCTTATTGCCTTGATCTCTGGGACTTGTTTTTATTTCAGCAATGTTTTTCCAGCACATTTTCAAACTTCCAAAAGTTCATTATTGCAAGCAGTTACTCTTACTTTCGGTTTCACCATTTGTCAAGTTCTAGATGTTCTACAGCCGTTATTACTACAAAACTCAATATAATATGAAATTTACACGAAATTTACCAATTAATAGTGAAGTGCACCTATGAACTGAGACTAGAATTTTTACAAAATATAAAATCATTTTGGCTGAATGCAATGATTATCCTTATTTTTTTTCTTTTTCTTACCACCTTTTTGCAGGAAATCCATTACGTTCATTTACCCCGTGTAAAGAAACAAGCAGAGTAACGCATCCTAAATTTCAATGTCAATGTTCATTAGTGAAAAATAACAACTTTAGATAAGTATAGGTCGGAAGTGTACCAGATGTTACTTAGAAAACATGAAGCCTTGTTACTTCAAAATATGCACAAAAACTATCCCAAATGCAAGTGCAGGGTGGGAGTGCTAAAAATAGAATTGCTCGAACACAACTCCTGCAAATGTATACAAATTCCCCAATGAATTAGAGGAATCCGTTCTATATGTCAGTTCTTTCACTTAAAAATTATCAGCTGTTCATTTCTTTTCTTTTACTTTTTTGAAACAATTCATATTGTCTTGTAGCAATAAGTTGTTGATAAGCTCCAAAACAATTTAATTCTAATCCATTAACTTAATCATAACTTTTTTGCTTGAGATACAGTTTTTGTTCATTAAAATAATTGTTTTCATCGTTTGTGACTAATGCCATCATAATTTATTTTTTTTTGCAGGACCGAATCGTGGAAATGACTCTTGACAAAGAATATGATGTTGCAGTACAGGCAATCAGACTTGTTATTCATGTTCTCAAGTAATTTTTTTTTTGAAAGTTAAAATATTTGATTTCTTAAACAGCATGATTGCGGGGGAAAATTTGTGTAGATATGTCAAAGTCTAGGTGTTCATCCTTGCTGATTGCTTTTTCAAAGCTTGTGCATTGCTTGTAACTCTGTGATATGAAAGTATACAAAATAAGCATGATTGCCCATTCAAATAAACAGATGGGAAAGACAACTTATTGAAGAAATGCAAGCTTGATAAAAATAGCTGACTTATTCATATCCACCAGAACCATACAACTGCACTGAAGAAAGGAAAACTTTGCAACAAGTATATATATATATATATATATATATATATATATATACATATATATATATCTGTATCAACTTATTTTCATAATTTTAAGGCCTTATCTTTATGTGACTCCTTTCTTCTACACAGAGAAAAGAGAAGCTAAGACTACTAAGCATTGAACATATTAAAATGATTATAGCGATAATTTGTTAACGGAATTCTATGCTTGTTTATGGCCCTTAAAAGCAGTGTGATTTTGTTGAACTTTCATTGATAAATAATAAAACTTAAGATTTTTAGATATGGCTCAAAGCGTAACCATACTTAGTGACAGTGTGAAAGTAACTGCCAAATTGTTTAACAACAAACTTCTAACCGTCATATCATCAGAACGAATATATGAATTGATTAGATAATTGGTGTAGACCAAAGAACAAACTCTAACGAATTTTTAGTGTATATTTGATTGGTGTAGACCAAAGAACAAACTCTAACGAATTTTTAGTGTATATTTGATTGGTGTAGACCAAAGAACAAACTCTAATAAATTTTTAGTAAAAATTTGGTAAGAAAATTTTGTTTCAAATATTGTCTGTCTTAAGTTAGTTAATTGGTTCGTTGGGCTCACTTTAAAATTTTATAATTTTTATCCATTAAACCTAAAGACACCGTTCTTTTTTCAAAACCCAGTTTTATTGTCCATCTACCTTATCTTCAAAAATTAATAATGAAAAATTACTGGTAACAACTTCATGAGACACTGAAAGTAAGACCAAACTGAATAGAAAGTTGTTGCGATGATATTAGTTCATTTTTCATGTCCCTATTGACGCAATTTGAGATGGAGGAATGCATCTCATTTATGTTAGTAAGCGTCAATAACACTTAGGAAAAAGGGTTATAACAGTGCATGAAGAAAATAAATGTTATAAAACTGACATACTTGTAAATGCTGGAACTCGACATATATTCACCCAATCTACTTAATGATGTATAAATTATTTTTTCCTTGAAAAGTTTTTACTGATCAAACCTTGTACATAGTGTACAAGATAATTACATAAGCGAAGCTTTACTTGACTTGGCATCTATTGTGGTCAAATCTATTGACTTACATGCTGTCTGAACAGCTGAAACAACATTATATTAGATAGTGGCTATACTTTATTCAGATATCTCTATCGTTTTAATGGCTTTCTATGTATTGTACTTCTCATGGGTGACATATATCACATATTTATATATATGTATTGGGAGACCTGAGTAAGTTTTAACGATTTGTAATTTTGTGGATGGCCCAAGTGGATCCATTCGTTTAGAAAGAAATGGGTCACCCAATTAAATATCTTTCATTTTCATTTATAAATCAAGTAGTAAATTCTGGTCATAGGTTTTCAAACGACACACACGGTTCCTTGTTTGCATAATTTATTTTTTCAATTAATTACCTTGGTTGAGATATATTATTGGAAGACCTATGTGCTAGTTTTACTCTGGGTATCCCAAGTGATAAAATAGAGTTTATATATATATATATATATATATATCCTCCAGAGCCAGTCATATCACAGTTTTAAAATATATAGAACCTTGAGACATTGAAATTCTTCTCAAGTTATTATGAAAACATTCTTTAAATGAAGGAGAGATCTCAAGCAAAAAAAGAAAACAAAATTTGGGTACAATCTTTTATGCAACCCTCTTTTCAGTTTATCTCTCCATTGGGACAATAATGTGGTGCTGATGACCCATCACAAATATAATGTAATGCTTCACCTGATGGGAAAAGGTGCTCTCCAATACAAAGTAAAAACATGCAGCTGCTGAGATAATATTACAAAGAAAACAAATTTTAAAGCCCTGGATTTTAAAAAAAAAATTATTGATTTACCCTAGATTGCTTAGCTTATAATTATTCTAATATTACAGAAAAAAATTAAGGCTCTGGGTTTTTTTTTTTAATTCATTGGGTTACCTTATATTGCTGCAGTTTATAATTATTATAGATCTAGTCGCAACCTGTATAACTCATGCAAGACTAATTAAGAGTGGCAAATTAACAAAATGGCTTAACTGAATATTTCTATTGTTCCTTGTTGACAATTAGTGGATTTTATTTTCAAATACTGCTTTTCATGGATCAAAACAAAACATTTATGATTCATCATGTAGCTCCAGCTGTGACTGAAGAGAGAAATTACAGAAACTGAATATGTGTAGCAAGATCCTCCTCGGGCACCCTAAAAGTTTCAGACAAGTAATGCTAATGGACCGATACATTTTAGGCTTTTAACCAATCACAAAAAAAATTTGGAGCAGGGAACATGACGTGTCACAACAACTACACACATTGCAATATTGTTCAATATTTTTTAAGTGGAGGGTTATTTTATAAATTTTTTAGAAATATCTATGAGCAGATAAAGAAAAAGGGCTGTGTAATGTGAAGTCCTGTTAAGTATATGCAGCACATGAAGCCCTATGATTGATAATCAGAATCGTTTGGGTAAATAGTCCTTATTTCAGCAATCAATGCCTTTGACCTATCTCATGGTAAACTTGCAATTCTTTTTTTTTTCTAGGCACAGATTTTTAGCATCCAAGTTGGACTGAATCTCAGACATCTACTTATTTTGCCCAGCCTCAAATTACCAAAGAGCACCCGTCAAAATAAAACCATGCTTATGCAACTTACATATATGATGCATAGTATAATTTTTCCTTATTTGAATTAGAAGTAGAAAGCTTCTTATTTTTTTGTCTCCACAGGTACTCAGAAAATGTCCTCTCAGATAAGGATTGTGAGAATGTCTATGAATTGGTTTACTCATCCCACCGCAATGTGGCCCAGGCAGCTGGAGATTTTCTCAATCATAAGCTGTTTAAAAGAGATGAAGAATCAGAGGGCCCACCTGTTCGTTCAGCTAAAGGCAAAAAGAGGAGTCCAAATACACCTCTAGTTCGTGATTTGGTTCAGTTTTTCATTGAGAGTGAAGTAAGCCAACTTTATTCCTTTTTTACCTTTAGACACCTTTAGAATCCACAGGTATATTTTTTTCTTTTTTCTTTTCTTTTCTTTTTTTTCATGTGTATGCATATTTGATCCTTTATATTTAGATAATCTGTTAATTTATTTCAATACAAATATTTTTTCTTGATGCTTTCTAGCTACACGAGCATGCAGCGTATTTGGTGGATAGCTTGTGGGACATCAATGAGATGATGAAAGACTGGGAATGTATGACGGACCTGCTGCTTGAGGAACCTGGAAGAGGAGAAGAAGGTTGTGCTTTTGATTACCTTCTTTTTTTTAAAATTTTTCATAGTAATTTGTCTAATACAATTGATATTTTAAAAATGTATTTTATAGCTGTCTGATAATTATCAGTTTTTTAGGAATTTTCAAATTTAAAAATTATCTTTCATACATTTCTATGTGTTGGTGGTGCATACGCGTACATGTCGAACAGTGACAGAGTTTTAGTTTTTAACTTTAGCTGGTTCATAAATTATTTCAATCTCACACTTACTTTTTTTAATTTCTTTTGAAACATTTATGTGAGGGCAATTACTTTCTTATCAATGATTTCTTGAAAGTAAGTCACAGCAAGTTACATCTTTTACAGACCTGCCATTCATACCGATTTAATGGAAATCATTCCGGTTTTTTATGGAAATTTGGTCCATTCCCGATTTTTCCGAATATTTAGGAAATAATCTGTTTTTTTTTTTTTTCGAACTAAGTTTTCACCTACACGGTTAAAAACATTTCAATTAGACCTACGAGATCATCAGATAGCCTGCACAAAAGAATAAATACAGACGATATTATTATATCGATATTGTTTTTTTTTTCATTATATATTATCAATCCGTTATCGAAATTGATATTAATATTTTAGTTGTAACTGCCCCAAATATTGATTCTGCCGAATTTATTCGTCTGCGCAACCGCCTCTCTATCTTCACATCCAGACTTCGCTCGTTTTTCCAACGAAGGATTATTCTTATTTTATCTTCTAAGAGTAATTTCTATTCCAGGACAGCGCTTTTTTCATCAAGATTGATTGAGAAATACTAAAAAGAACTAGAGTAAATCAAGATGAAATGACTTGAGAGTCTGTAATTTTAGGTCTGTGAAAAGTAAAATCTAGATCTAGATCTCGATCTTATAATAGGCCTAAGAGACTTTATCTGGATGCAAACTTTACAATCTTCACAAGATCTATGATTTTGATCATTTTATCTAATGGAGATTTAGATCTAGATCTAAGTTACATCTAAATCATGCTTAACAATCTTTCCGTCGTAGTGTAATTTGTGTACTTAAATTGACCTGTTTCTCAAAGAAATGATTGAACAATAGAGTGGAATATGCTCTTTAGATTATTTATAAAATAAAATGTTACAGCTTTCTAGCAAATTGTTAATTTGCTCCCCATGAAATATCTGGTTAAGTTTGCAACAGCTGGATCGAGCAAAATTCTCTAGATTTTTAATTTTCCCGAGTCAAGTGTGAGAAAGGCCTATGCATCATGAAGAAAAAGTATCTGAAATCAGAAATGGAGCATCAAATATGTAATTTTTTTAACCCTGTCAGTAAGGAGTACACATACTCCTTTTCATAAAAAAATAAACCTTTTGAAGTCATGTTGTACACTTTCCACACGAGCTAGGTTGGCAGCTGTGCTCTTTGCGAATTCATCAAATGCTGCAATGCCACCCAATGTATTGAGTCACTTAAAAGTATTGTAAGGCATAGAGTACTTGATTTAAACTGAAAGAGGTATGTAAAAAAAATCTCAAGATTTCTTAGAATTCTTCACCACTGAAGAATTACAAGCTTAGAAACCTTGTTTTTATCAGATTTCAGAGCTAAATTGATGAAAGAACGCTGACCAAAGACCGCAACACATGTTATGTAATATATGCTGCACTGTAGAAGGCAAAAATGAAGCGAGTCATTCAGATTTTTTGACAGAATCATTCAGATTTTCTTTCCCTGGCGAGTGGCAAGTCTGCTTTTAATTTGCTTCTCCCATATTGGTGTGTTTTCAAAAAAAATTAAAATTACCTGTGGAATATATATAGTGGTCATACCTGTATATCTATGATTATGTAGTCCTTGTCTTCTTCAGCCTTAGACGACCGCCAAGAAACCAGCCTTATAGAAATCATGGTTTGCTGTGTGAAGCAGGCAGCTACGGGAGAGTCACCAGTAGGGAGGGGGCCCAATAGGAAGGTGATAATGTTACATTCTGTAAATTTGTCTTCTCAAAGAAGCTACTCTAAATTATAATTTGGCCAACAGCTATAATACACTGTCAGTTTTTTTTTTCATCCTGCTATTTTCTTCTCCCTTTTTCTTTTCTTAACTTTGCTGTTTTATTAGGGGAATTCAAAGGTTTTTCTTAGAGCATTGAACCAAAGTAACATAAGTGTCATTATTCTGATTGCCCAGAACTCTCCTTTGACTTACACTTCCTGTTATTTCTATATATCTTCATCTGCCACTAAACTGGAATACATCTGATGCAGCTTGTATTTGTTTTTCTTTTCTTGTGAAAATTTAAATTTGATTCATTGTAAGCAGTGTGGAATAATATTTATCAAGTTTTAGCGACTATCTTATGTGTTTCATATCAAATGGGCCATTTTTTTGTTGTACATGATAGCTCCCTCTTAGCTTTTGTTATAAATCAAGAGGTTGATTCTACTCAAACTAAATGTATTTTTACCCAGATGTCTGTGAAAGAGTCCAAGCAAGTAGCTGAGGACAAACAAAAACTTACTGAACATTTTATTCAGGCCTTACCACAGCTATTGCTCAAGGTAAACCTGCTCTTTTATTACTTAAACATTTATTTGGATTGATCCTTGTTAACTTCACTTGTAAGGAAAGGCAAATGAAATTTTCTTCATGTTATCGATAACTATGTCTCAATCATGACTTTCTTAAATGTTGTTTTCAGAAATCTTACATCTGTTTCAAATTGGTCTAGGATTGATATGTTCAAGCCGTCAAAGTTTTGAATTAAAAGAAAAAAAACACAAGTGCATCACAATGAGATAATTTTGAAAGTAAATGTTTGAGCAAACACAAAGCCTTCAGCTGTCATTATTAACAAACTAGAAAGAATGATTGAACCAAGCACAAAAGATCCCAAAAATAAACTGTGAAATGTTATTGCTTTTTGACACAATCATGAAAACGTTTTAAAATTGAAATGCAAAAAAAAACTGTAAATAAATTATCGCCAGTTAAAAACACGTTAGGAGAAACAGGACATTGAAGTTTCAAATCATCTAGGAACAAACCCTAATTATATATGTTGGTCATTCTTTTCTCGTATTAAAAAACAGATAAATTTGAGATGTTCTAACAGGCATAGTAATGATGCTTCAAGAAAAAAAAAAAGACAAAGCACTACATGTTCAGACCTGCCATTCACTCTGGTTTTTTTTAAAGTGAAATTTGGTCCTTATCCAACAATCTGAATATATAGGAAACATTCAGATTTTTTCCCAAATTTATTTTAAACTCCAAGATAATTAATTTTTTTAACAAGGTTGACAGACAATATGTTCGAAATGATGAGTCCATTTGATATATTATATTGATATATAATTGCAATATCAAAACTTGTATTTTAGTTTAAATCACCCAGAATATTGATTCTGCCGAGTTGTTTATGTTCTCTTCTCTTCATCTTCACATCCAGACTTCACTGTTATTTCCATCGAAGGATTATTCTTATTTCATCTTTTTACCAAAGTTCTTTTTTCATCCAGAGTCAAGATCTTGTCAGTTATCAAGATTGATAAAGAAATCCTAAACAGAACTAAAGTAAATCAATGTGACATGACTCAAGACACATATGTCAATAAAATGTAAAGATTAACAGTAAACTAAATCTAGATCTAGATTTAAATCTTATTATAAGATTTCTAGTTTGGAGTCTCTATCTGGATGCAAATTTTTCAATTTGCCCATGATCTATGATTTTAATCATTTATCTAATGTAAATATAAACTAGTCTAATCATCACAATGTAATGTTTTTTTTTACTTACTGGCCTCAATGAAGTGATTGAACAATTGAGTGGAGTATATCCTTTTGATTATTTATAAATTAAAACGTAACAACTTTCCAGCAGATTGTGATTTTTGCTCCCCATGAAATATTTACTTAAGCTTTCAATAGCTGGATCTAGCAAAACTCATAAGACCATTAATTTCCAAAAAAAAAGGTCAATAATCACGCAAAAAAAAAAAAAATGATCTAAAATCAGAAATACAACGTGAAATCTGTCAGTTTTTTTTAAACTTTCAGTAAGTATTACACCTTTTCATGTAAAAATAAACCTTTTGAAGTTGTCATGTACACTTTTCACATGAGCTAGGTTGGCAGTTCAGTCTTTGTTAATTCATCAAATGCTGCATATGTGTCATTGTTATCCATTTTATTGAGACTCTTAAGAGTATTGTAAGTTCATAAAGTACTTGAACTGGAGGAGAATGACAAAAAAAGATCTTGATCTAGTCTAATCTAGATCTTAAGATTAGTTAGAATTTTTCACCATATGAGGGGGAAGAATTAAGAAACCTTGTATTTATCAGAATTCAAAGGTAGCTTCACTGTTGAATGAACATTCATCGAAGACTATTATGTATATTGTAATATATGCAAGGTGGATGTGAAAGGCAAAATAAAGCCAGTCATTCAGATTTTTTTGGGTAGACTCAAATTCAGATTGTTTGCTAGAATCACTCAGACTTTTTTTTACCTGGATATCGGCAGTTCTGCATGTATAAGATTTTATACATCATATGCATACTACATTTAGAACAAACAGTGATTGAAATTATATATTTTTTCCCTTCAGTATAGAATAGTTTATTTCTCATTGAAAAGCATGTTAAAAGTGTGTCTTAAAAGCAGGACAGATGCTCCTTGATAAGATAAGCACAATTATTCAAAAAATTTTTTTAGCAGGCCTCAATGATTTTGTCTTCCATCTTGCAGACCAATCAACATTAGCTAACTTGTTCCAATCCATGAAATCAACACTGCAGATAAATGTCAATTAAACCTATAATAATAGTATAGTAATATTTTATTTCTAGGAATAAGATAATCAATCAGCTGTAAAAGTTGCTTTTATTTGTTTTTGAGTGGTTGTTAAAAAAAATATGAGGGTAAAAAAATATTTGTGAAACAGATTTACACAAACCATAGTTGAGTTCCTTTTTTTATGTTGCCTCCATGCCTGGACATTTTGTTTGAGTATGGTTGTCAACTATTGATGAGAAAGTGTCCTTTTATTTTGTTAGATGGTTAAAGCATTCTTCTTTGGCAAAATTATTAGTACTTGATATTGTGTTCAAGACAGTTATTCTTTTAGTATTATCATCTCCAATATAGGTATTTAATTGCATGCCTTTGTTCAGAGATCTATTTCACATTTCTAGGGCCCCACACTCCTCTTTAAACATTGCTGTGCAGAGACCAGTCGCTTGATTGCTCTGAAGCTACTTTCTGAAGTCATCACTATTTGGGCAATTTATGCTTTCTCCAAGTGTTGCACACAGCTGAAAATAAAATACAAGATACATAATACAAATACAAGAATTTCAAAAAATAGATTGTAGCTGCCATATTGAAGTACCATGTCATAATGAATAAAAATAAATCTACTGGCAAAAGTATTCAAAACTTAATAAAGCAGGTAAATTACGACGATTCAGGATGCAAAATTTTAAGGGGGAAAAATTACTCCAATTAAACAAAAAGAAAAGGCTAGCCAAATTCATTACACTGCCTTTTGTGTTTTTATATTTTTTTACTTTGATTTTAAAACTTGTCAGATCATTGTAGGAAGTTGAACTTAAAATTTTCAACTAAAACTGAAAAAGAAACTCGACATTTTGAAGTTATAATAGGAAAAAAAATCTGGCCAAACCAAAGCTACAGCATCTTCAAACTCATTATGGTTGACCTAAAACAATACTCACCACCATTTTGAACAGGAATCTTTCATCCACATGGACTCATTCTTGCACCAGACCGGAGAGAGAAAAACAATAAGAGAGAAGAGAGCTGCTAATAGTCAGATAGTGATTTAAAACATTCCAGCTGATCAGTTTTGTTAATTTCTTGAATGATCAACTTCTCTTTAATCATGTTTTTACTACCTTTCTTAGTACTTGATGGATGCAGAAAAAGTGGCTAACCTGTTACAGATTCCTCTTTACTTTGATTTGGATATTTACACTTCTGGAAGGCAGGAGAAGGTAAATTTCTTTTTTGTGTGTGTGTTACAAAAGGCCAACTGACAGGATAAAATGTTAGCAAAACTTTAGTTTACATCTAATTGTAATATATATTAAAAAATAATTAGATATATTTCAATAATGCTTGAAAGATTCATGCAAGTTGCTTGGAAGACAGTCTTACTATTGTATTGTCTGAACCAAAGTATACAAATTTAGTTTAAGCTTCCTTCTGAGCGCATATTATTTTCAATTCTATAAATTCTAAATCAAATTTCAATATATCAGACAAATTAGTAAGTCAATACATAAAAAAAGCATACAAATTTAGTAGTAATATTTGGATCTTCAGCTTTATTTTCTAAAAGTAAACTGAAATAATGAATGTCTGTTTTTGCAAGTTTTTTTTAAATGCTGTATATTATTTACCCTAAATGTTTTGATCGAAGGATATATTTAGTAATTTGGACTTTGACCATTTTTTTTTTATTTTGGTAAACTTAACATTTATTTTTGCCTTTTTAACTCTCAGAATCTTGAAGCGCTACTCCATTACATTAATGATATAGTGGAGAAGCACACAAGCATGGAGGTAAGTGCTTGAATAATATCTATACGATTAGCTGCAGGTCTTTTTATCTTGGAAAATCTGTTACATTTATATAAAGCAGGAAATATTTAAGATATAAGGTCAATCCATTCATTTTCGCGGATATATGGCATCATATCATAAAAGTAGAGCATTCCATCATATTTGACATGGTTATTTATTCATAGGTTTAAACTTTACAATACCAGAGCTCATAAATATAAGTTTGCTGCAAGTGAAAGAAATAACCACTGAAATCTTTTTGTACATTCAAGTGGTCCATATTGTACATTTCTTGGCCTCTTAGCTAAAGAAAAGGAATTGAATATCTCATTGAGTCAGCATTAAGTTTAATTACATTTTCAAGAAATTATCAGAACATTATAAGCAATTACTAGTTCACAAAATGTGAGTTGGGACATTACATTTACATAATTTTCACAAGTGTACTTGATATTGATAGCTACTGTTTTGAATTAACTTAATTACATAGTTCATAATCATGGATCTTTTCAAGATATGGTTTAGATGAAGAAAATATTATTATAAATCTAGAGTCCCTAACATAGGGCATGAGCAGCTGAGATCAAACCATTCAGACACTAATGTGAATGCTATAATGTCAGTCTAGCATTCACCAAAATAAAAAAAAAAGATTCTTGAAATAGATCATACTGAAATGCTACTTTGAATTGAAACAGTGAGCTTGTTTATTAATGAATTGTGATTGGTTGAGGATCCAGAACTGTGTTTTAGTCTCCTAAGCACATGCTTATTACTATTAGTTAATATATTCATTAAGTCACATAGGTTTTTCATTGCAGGATGCATTTCAATTCATATTATTTGTTTATTCAAGTTTTAGGTCTCTAATTTCATTATTAATTTGAGAAAATTCTAAGTAAAATTAAATAGACATGCCATCAGTAAAATCAATTTGCTTTTTTTTTTTTTTTTTTTTTTAAATTTCGTTGATTTCTTCTATAATCATAACCAAAAGAATTTAAACTGAGTTTATCATATTAGGCAATCTCTCCATTACATTCTCTAGGTTTTAGAAGCATGTTCAAAATGTCTGGAGTGCCTATGCAATGAAGAGTTTGCAATTGCTGGTCGCTGTGAAGTGAGCAAAAAGACCCTTATTGATGCCCTTGTCATAAAACTGAAGCAGGCCGTGCAGGATTTCTTTACAGAGGTGAGCATACCCTAATTGGGCACAGTTAGAAGAACATCAATGTGCAGTAATAGCTAATATTTTGAATAAGTGGAGAATATTTCATAATTTCTCTGTTATCAGGCTGCTTTTAAAACTGAAGTATAAAATGTCTGTATTACCGTTATGTTTCTTCAAGTTGCATCATGCTCTAATAGTAGATATCAGGTTACGGATCATGAGATCCAAGGTTCAAGTCCTAACTCATGTTTTAAGTGAGTATTCGTCTACGAGAAATGATGTGCCAGTGTATAAGCAGCTCCTCTGCAAAGTAAGAAAGATGTATAAGTTGATAATTGTCTAATTCGGGGAAATGATTTTTAACCAAAATTCTATGGATTTAAGAGATCTTTTGTGATTTAGAAACTCATTATCATTTTGTTTTCGATATTTTTGATTTAACATTCTTTTATAGTTCTTTGTAAGTATTTTATCGGATATAGGGGTTAAATGCCAAAGCAATTACTTTTTTTTTTTGGTTTTCATATTTTAAGCTAAACCTGTATTTTTGTTCACAACAACTTCACCATTTATATCATGGACATTTTTAATATTTTATATCACTTAGGGAGATACACCAGATGACGATGAAATATTTGCCTTGCTTACGAGTCTTAAAAGAATTTACGCATTTTATTCGTAAGTATCATGGCATCACATTTGTGCATGTAAACTTTAACTTAAATTGAATATTTCCCAAATCTATCTTTATGCAATAATTTTTTTTTACTTTAAACTAAATTTTTATTGTTGATTATTTGGAAAAAAAAAAAGATTATTTCAATAATTTTGGCAATTCTTTTTATTTTACTATTTTGCATGCAGATGTCATGACCTTGCAAATTGGGAAGTGTGGGATGACATTTTCCTAGTTGTCAAGTCTGCCAGAGATAACCAAGTCCCTATCCCTGAGGATGTAAGACTTTTGCTTTTGGATAAATCCTATTACTTTGAGCATATATAACATTATTTAACTGTTAATGGCTTTTTACAAAGATTTCAAATACTTTTTTCTCAATTTTTTTTTTTACTTCTTTTTTTTTCCTTAGAAAATACCTATAATATTGTGCTACAAGATTAATTTTCTCTTTTTACAAAACTTAATTGAAATTTTTATTTCCAATGCAGATAATTGTAAAAGCCATTCAGGCTTGCTCAGTTGCTGTTTTGTCCTACCTCAAGAGACTGGATGAAACAAAGCCCAGACCTGTATGTAAAGTTTATTTCCTAAATTCTTTTTAACTCGTTTCTCTCTAAACATATTTTCTCCTTGGCAGCAAATTATATGCAGCAGAACATTGAGCGATAGATGCAAGGAAAGTTCTTCTCATGATCTTTTGGAACTTTCTCTAGTTCATAATATGAATCAAGTGCATTAAGGGTGATTAGTAGTCTATTAACTCACTTGCTGCGTTTCCCTTTACTGTGACGGGATAGGCCTCTTGTTAGCTGGGGCATTTTCCGTCACTCGTAGGGGATGGACTTTGACTCTCGATAACTCCTATACTTATCCAGCTAAAGCCATGGGAAATGTCCGTAAGGGTTGCATAAACCTTTCCTCTCGTCCATGCAAAGTTTTGTTCTGATAAGCCTTTGCATTTTTTGTTTGTGACGGAAAGGGACACCACTGCTACAGAGGTCAGAAAAACAAGATCTAAAACTGATTTCTTAACAAATTTATAAATCAGAAAGAACAAATGTTTTTGAAGTATTTGAGCAATTAAACAAAAGTGATAGTCATCTAGAAGTGAGTGAATAGGATTACCACCCAGAAATTGATAAAAGCAGTGATTCAGAGGAGGATAGTTCTGAATTTAGATCTAGATCTGAAAGTTAACAAAACAAAAATTTGCGGTGTTTTAGAAAAATTAAATAAAAGTCATCTCTCAAAATATCTTTTGTTATTTATTTTATTCTAACTAATATGTGTTTTTATTATATGTCGCAAAATTTGATTAAGATGGCTTACATTTTTTTTTTTTCACAAATTTTTAAAAATACCCCAAAAAGCTCACCCATGGGCGCTCTAATTATTTCCAGATCCCCAGCCGTGAGATAAACATTTTAGAATTGGAATTATAAATTTATGTTGGTTTGTGGCAATTAATCATGCTATATATTTGATTTTATCACATTAGCCCAAAATCAGCTCATAACAAATTGGCAATAATTCATTTCTTTTGTCATTTATTTTAGGATGAGATGAAAAGAGTCAGGAAGAAATTGGCCCACTTGATGCAGTGCTGCCATGAACTTCTGTTCCATCCTAGTGAAAAAGTTAAAGAAGAGGTGAATTTATTTTGCTGATGCATTCTTTGTGAAATGATTTTTTTTTTCTAATTTAGGTATTGCATGATTCAAATTCTTAGAGAAACACTTTCATCTGCTTAACCAGTAATCTTCTTTAACCAGAACTGACATAATATCCGTAATTTTGACCTTTGATATGCCTTGTCTTCAATTGGAGACATGTTTGAGTTATAAATTAAGAAATGTTATTTTTAGTCTTTGAAATTTAAGTACCGCAGTATCACCTAATCTTTTATATATTACAATAACAGCATAAAAAGGTCAAATACAATGTTGTTTGTAACATCTTGAATTATGGAATGTTTTTCTCCCTATATTCAGTCTTTTGTGAGTGTGTGTGACCTGCTGATAGTGTTCAGCCCCAATCTTGGAGAGTCCAATCCTTTACTGAAGCCTGTGGTTTTCGACGTTGAACCCAAGCTTACAATGCACCTTAGTGACTTTCTCATGTGTAAAGTATTTGTGGAGGACTATGATGGTAATTTTATATCTTTAGTAACTACTGGACTGGTTTGATTTTAAGCAATAAAAAAATATACCTTTTACTGAATTTTTGTTCTTCATTTCATCAGGCTTTCAAATATTTTGTTATATTTACAAAAGAAAATCATGTGAATCTAGAATAACTGCAGAAATTTCGTAGTGAGAATTCAGCGTAAAAATAGTATTTTTATCAATACCTGTAAATAAGCAACCGATAACCGCTTGAGTAATTTTTTCATTCCTTTAATATACTAAGAACTCAGGTTTAGAAAGCTTTGTCTCAGTTCAACATCACATAAAATATAACAATAATGTTCAATAAAAGTAGCTTTATGTTAAACTTTCTGTCAATTTTATTTTTATCTAGATGATATAGATGAAAATGTGAAAATAGAGGAGCTACATAAGAGACGCAACTTCCTGGCCTGTTTCTGCAAATTGATTGTCTATAACATCATTCACATCAAAATGGCTGCCAATATGTTCAAACATTATATGAAGGTATTATTAATAAGTTTATTCAATTTAATGAATTTCAATATTGTTATTGCTTATACTAAGATTGTTTCTGATTGAATAGTTTCTTTCACATGTTTAATTGATGAGATGTATGACTTGTTGTTATTATTAAAGGTTTAAATTTAATTGTCTTATGGTGTGTAAGTTAAACATCCCTGTAATCTTAAGTGAAAGTCAATAATATGGTTGGTAAGGACCGCAAATAGATCTATAGCTGATAGAAGCTAGGAATAAAAGCTGGTACTGCATAAAGTATTTAAGTTATTTTGGTAACTTAATAATTTGGAACATACACAAACCAATAATTGTCATGGAAAGGCACAATGGTATTCAGGAAATCAGAGAGAATCATTTTAACATGAGCAACAATGACTAGCTCTAGGCATTCACCTTTTATCACATCTCTCTTTTTAATCCTTTCCCAGTTAGAAACAAAATTTACCTCTTCAACATTGGCACTAATTACACAACCAAATTGATGTGCCAAGAGCAAATGATCAATGAATATTTTCTTTTTTTCAAGAGGGCAGCAGGCCTTGTTACTTATTGGATACGCCGTCTGCAGGAGCAAGGCTATGAATAAAAACTACTTTTTAAAATATAAAATAATAATATTCCTTTAACTCTAAAACAAATGAAACAAAAAATATAAGAGTGGCCTAATCTTGCAGAACAATAAACTCCAGCCATCTTGCAGCCATATATATATATATATATATATAAATATAAATATATATATTATACATCTCAATGATTTTTTCGTGTTTATCTGCTTAGTTCTACAATGACTATGGAGACATTATCAAATGCACCTTAAGCAAGGCTCGTGAGATCAACAAAGTGACAACATCGAAGACCCTGGCCATGTCTCTACAGCAACTGTTCAAGGAGTTGCAAGCTGAGCAGGGCAATGTGGACAGGTCGTCCGATGCTTTTCAGTCTATCAAGGTAGGTCACTTACGTTATATATTTTGTTTAGATGAGCGTCTACTTTATTATTCATATACTGGTATCATTCCAAATGTTGCTAAAAGTACAATGATTTTGAGGAAAGCAGTATGTATCGTATGGCTTTTTAGAGAGATGTGGATGTCTAATAAAAATGCCTGTCTACTGACAGATAAAAAAATTAAGATATAATCAGGCCCAAACAAAATGGGCAGGGTGTTTGCATAGTTAGCCTTATACCTTATTTTAACTCACTGAGCACTGCTTCTTTTCTGAAAAAAAATTCTCTGCATTTTCTGGTAAATGTAAAACATATTTCAGTTATTAATGTAAAAATGTCGAGTTAGCTGTGTTAGTAGATTTTTATCTAACCTGCAGAGCACAAAAGTTTGGGAATGAACTAATGATTGGTCCTTTTTTTTTTAATGGGTTTTTTAGTGACGTGCCCATTTTGCAAAAGAGAAAGAAAAATCCCCACACTGTAACAATATTGAAACACATAATTTAAATGAAAAGAAAATGTGCGTGTTCGAACTTTTATTGCAACAGTCAAACAACACAGAGGTGAGGTTGGAGAATCCACTCAGTACATTTTTACACATTCAAGCCTAGATCTAGTCTAGTTCTAACTTTTTTCAACAACCAAACAAAGGCTTATTTAGATCGACAATCCTGTAAGTTTGAAAAAGAAGAGTGGCTTCCCTTCCCTATGAACTTAATTTTGACTTCTAAATGTTGGTTTGGAAAGTAAAATAGACATTCAAAGTTGAAACCAAGTATTCCGGGTTTACGTATGTAGCGTAAGTAATAGGGCAGCTGAGTATACTCTTTATCGGTGCTGGGTGAGTTAAGGGCTTTTCCACTTTTGAGGTAACTCTTTAATTTTGTCTTCTCCATCCAGTTTTCCCTTTGAATATATCAGGCCTCACAATTTTCCATACAAATCTGTGGTTTGGAAAATCTGTGGATGTAAGAAAACAAATATTTTTCAGTGGCAATCTGTGTTTTCAGAAATAATTAATTTAAAAAATTGGATGTCAGGCGCAAATTCGCCTGAAGTCTGCTGCAATCGTTACATCCAATTAAACACAAACTCCCTGGAAATGGTAAAGTCAGCATTCTCCATAAGCATCGGTGACCACTTGTACCACTATCACTAGTATCAGGCCAAACACGAAGTCCACGAATAGTTAACTTGGCACTTTCCGTAAGACTCGATCGGTGATATTGCTATGCTGTCTCCAACGTTTCCACGAAGCATTGTAAGTTCACTTAACTTTAGAACAGTCTTAAACAGTTCCGCACTACATTTTTTATCTTGCAGAATTTTATCATTTTGTTTACCCTAGTGTAGTAGCATAGACCTAGAGATTGAGAGGGATGAGCGAGTAAAAAGTCTGATAGGCCTTTGCAGGCTTTAAGCGGTAGAATACACATTATCAGAAATGCGTCTGGTTCTAGGACTTCGGCTCAGACCCTTTTTTAATTTTTTTTCATGATTACGACTGGGCCTCATTGTTTTGTGTTTTGTTTTGTTTTTTCCTCCGCACCACCCTACTGTAGCTTGAAGGAGGTGCAAAACTTTGATGAGACGGGAGGGATTAAACATCATTATACGAGAACTCAAGGAGACTTTAACTAATAATTACAGAGATCAAGCTTGGTTGATGCCTTAACATGTAACACAACCTTGTTACAACTGATGACTAAATGGGTTTTTCGGACCTTGAGTCTGACCTTGTGCCCACACATGCATATATTGTCGTGCCGAACTGGATAAACACATGTTAAGACAGTGTATGCAGGTGTAGTCTGCCTTTTGATTAAGGTGTTGCATGTAAGATCTCGATTAAAACCAAGAAACAAAAATCTGGCCAAACATATCAATTCTCACCAAAAAGTAACTTTAGAGGGAAAAAAGAAAAGTGAAATAGCAGACAATCATAATGCAAAGAAAGGGCAGCATTCTAAAAGTACTGGTAATAGTTGCGGAAGTATAGTGTCTCGTCTACCCCAGTTGTGATTCAAGACAATCAAATAGAACTGATTGAAGCTGCAAAGGAAACTAACACTCATTTATTTGGCAGCAGCACTAGTGCATTAAAAATTCATGTAGGTGACACTAGTGTAAAAAGCAAGATAAGTTTGACTCAGAAAATGCCTTTGATGAAGGAGAAATTGTTTCCTTATTTGAGTTTGAATAAACCCAAGCTTTTACCCACCCTGACTCTGAAAGTGAAGGGGGCACTGAGTAGAACAAGGAGAATGAGGTTCTCTGCTCTGCCCTAAGCCCATGAATGAAAGAACTATTTATGACATTGACAATGCATGGTTATTTTTGTACGAAATATGAGTTTTTAAAACCAATTAGTTTGAATTTCTCTTCTCTGGAATTAGTGTATGTACTGTTTATTTTGTTTTTAACTTTAAACTAATGGAATTGTGCAAAAAAATTTTTTATATCACCGTGGCACCGATGATTTTCAGTGGTTGGGAACATTGTGTGCTGTGACCCCTGATGTATAGTTGTTTTTTTGGGTTTTTTTTTTACAATGTCCCAAATTGGAAAATATGATTATGTCACATCAGTTAAAGGGTCTTAGGCATTTTATTCTTATGATAAAGTTCTGATAATTTTAATTGCATTTGTTATTGCATAGCAGTATTGGGCCAAACTGTAATCATTTGCTTTCATGAAGCTTTCTATATTCATCTCTTTGACTTAAATTGCACATTGATGCATTAAGTCGTGTCTGAGAAAACACTTCTCTTGGATTTGAATCTTATATCTGATTTTGTTTCATTCCAAGGAACTGTCTCGCCGCTTTGCTTTATCATTTGGATTGGACCAAATCAAGAATCGAGAAGCGGTGGCCACAATGCACACGTGAGTTCTCTTCCAATGTCTATCTACTACTGAAAATTAAAGAAAAGTGTATAAAACTAAAAATTTTGTATATATCCTATTATTTTTATAAATAGTTGCTTTTGAAAGAATCATTGGTTGCAGGCTAGCATCTGTTATGAAATTTGTTCTGCTTGTCAAAAGCATCTGAAACACCTTTAATGTCTTGCCTTTATTTCTTTATCCCTTTGTATTGTTTGAGAATTACCAGCTTGTTTCATTCACAAGATTTAAATGTCACCTGAAACCTAAAAAAAGACTTTTAAAGTTTTATTATTAAATCTCAGAATGCCAGTCATCTGGACACCTTGCACCTGTACCTACCTCTCCTCTGAAAGAGAAAAAGGGTCCTATTAATCTAAATATTCTTTAATCAGTTGTTAGTATGCTGCCATGTAAGCGAACTAAAAAGGCATTAGTTCAGCAAAATACACACCTAAGAGGTTTGTGGCAACCCAGTATATAAGAATTTTAAGTTGAGATCCCTTTAAATAATTAATCAACATCAGAGGTGCTAAATTTCTGGATAAATCATCTAGAAATCAGAATTTTTGTAAACTGATGATTTTGATTAGTTTCAGGATGATCTTTGCCAAGGAATTCCCTAATTTAATTTGCCACACCGACCCAGCACCCCATAGTGCAGTTTGCATCTACTAATAATTAAATTCTGTTTGAACTATATGGCTATGCAAAACAGTTTTCATAGTCTCAGAAATGTCCTAATTTCACTTTCAGCTCACAACTTTCAGTTTTTATTGGTCCTTAAATTAAGGATTTGTTGAAGGGGCTTTCATTTTGTTGCATTATCTCATAAATCCAACGCTTGAGGAGGAGAATCTTAACAGCCTCTATTTCTTAGTGATGAGGAAAATCATGTAGTAGTAGGTGAGCATGGCACTGTTGGATTTAAATTTCGGCAGTAAGAAAATAGAGATATCAAGCCATTTTGTGCCATATTTTTTTTTATTTTTGGAGATAGAATTGTACTCATTTAGAATTAGCAATGCTATTTGTGCACCTGGATTTCAAAGAAGTTCAAAACATTGAATAAAATTAAATTCTGTATGTGCCGCTTATACTTATAGGGTGATCCTAGCTCCGGAGCATGGCGTACTTTGGTACGGCCAATACAGCATTTTGACATATTTTTAAAAATATGATTTGTTATACTTTTTCAATACACAAACGGGTTAAGTTAGATCAAGATCTAAATCCACCCTCCTATTTATATGTTTGATCTGGCTCCAAAGAATAATCTGACAAGATTTTTTTTTCTTTCTTCAATTATCAATACATGTTATTGGTAAGAGCAATCCTTATTTTTTTCAATTTTCCTCTTTTATTTTATTCCAAGATGGAAAGAAGCTATTTTCATAACAGGTAGAAGAGAAAAAAGATATTTATTTCTCTCATCACATTAATATTGTAAAGTTTGTCTTTGTAAATACATGTACATTGATATATTAATTTACTTAACTTTTACTTTTTATTTCTTTGACTCATCACTTGAGAATGGTTGTTTCAAATCCTCTTTGAAATTTTTTTGAGCTTGCAAAAAGTTTAGAATATTTTTTTTCCATATCTAGTTGGCATGAAAAGCTACACTGAAACTGAATGCAGAAATGAATCACCATTGCACTAAGAAACAAAATTTACAGATTTACAATTTTGGACATATCCTTAATTTCGAAACTCCAAATTATTAGGTCCTGATCAACTATCTCCCGCCTATTTTGACTTGTATCTAAATTGTGAAATTTTCTTAGTCCTCGGTGTAGGATTTTGGAATAGAGAATGCTGTAATATAACTTTGACATTACATTAGTTCTCATGTGGGATGTTCACTGAAATTTGGTGCATGACAATTTCTCAGATGTCTGAAAACATTGCCTTTATTTCTTTTATTCTCCTTTAGAGAAGGCATACTGTTTAGCTTGAATCCTTTTGAGAATCTTGATAAGGGCCCAGAGGCTGCTCCACCAAACCTGGCATTTTTAGAGGTTCTCTGTGAATTTACTAATAAACTTATGAAGCAGGACAAGAAGACAGTGTAAGTTTGAACATTCTTTTTTTTCCCTAAACTTAAAGCATAATTAGTAAATATCCTGTTACTTTTTAAATTTACCTTTTTTTTGTGACACTTCATAAATCCTGTGGGTTTGAAATTCATGTAAAAAGTGAGATACTGTTTGTTGTGTTTTTTTTAGGTGTATATATAAAGAACAAAGCTTGGCATTTATTTACTGTAAACTTTGCAATTTTTAGCATTGAAATTAGAATTTTTCTGCCAACAGAAAACATTGATTCTTTTGTTTTCTTTATTTTCAGCTGTGTAATCCTAGCTACATTTACACACATTTTCTAATATACCCTCTTCTTTTATTTAGTGCCATTTGAACACATCCATTGCATCTTAACTTTTCAGTGTCAACTATCTAGACAAGCAAGTGGAGGGAAAGATTCCACCTGTGAGAGGCGAGGACTGGCAACCATTCTTTACCTACCGCAATTCTTTGATGCAAGGAGAAACTGACTGGAACCCCATTACTCTTAGACAGGCTGCACAAAAGCGTTATGGCAAGCGAGGTCGACCAGATAGTAAGTTCCAAAATATGACAATGGGGGAAGAATTATTGGTTTTATTTGGCTTTTTTTTTTTGGGGGGGGGGGGGGTTGAAATAGACTTAAGATTAACATCAGTTTTTTTTTGTTTTGTTTTTTCTTGGAGATGGAAATTCTAGTCTTATAATTTATTTTTTAGGAACTCCAGTTATTGTTATTGAGCTCTCTCGTTATTAATACTGAAACGAAGTAACCCCATTTATCCAAATGTCTCTGTCTTAGTTCACAAAACTTATTCTTCACTTTGGATTAAGGGTGAAGTGAAAAGTGCATTGCAGGGCTGGATGAACACATGGAGTTAAGGATCTGCTGTTTAAGAGTTGAAACTACCGTTTCACAAGTCAAGAAAAAGGAATGGGGAAGAAAAAAAAAGTTAGTGCATGATGTGAACTGAACGGGTATCATAGAATGAAACAAAGTTAAACAATCATATTTTTTTTTGGTCTTCATCAATTGTCTAGGTTCAGTTGATTCAAGCTATGATGCTCATACTCCAGGACCGATGAGTGCTCAACCTATGACCTCTACAGCAATAAAACGTGGGAGGCACATGGATGATGATTCTAATATGGGTTCAGAGATGGGCTCAGAGATGGACTATGAAGATGCGTAAGAGACCTGATCACAATTGTTTGTATAAATATATAGATTTTTCTTAATCGTAATGCTATTAGGAAAATTAATCTCTCTTACACAACCCTATACTTTCTGTGTATACATTTCTTTTTATTCTTTTTTTCGTTTTTTTTGTTTCATTTCATATTCATGTTGTTAAAGTTTATTTTACATAGTAAATGTAGCTGTGTGTGTGGGTTTGATTTTTCTCTTTTTCCTTTTGTTGATTGTTTTATTTGTTTAAATTGGACGTTTTCTTGCATTTTAGTTTAGTTTTATATTTTGGTTTCATTTTTATTTTGATGAGTGATGGCTGTGACATTTTTACACTATACATTAAAGTCATTAAACAAGACAAAAAAATAGTCGTAATCCTCTTTAATATCTTTTTACAAAGCATGTGTAAAATTTAAATTGCCTGTTTTCTACTAAAAGATGTTAGAAACAATTTAATTTGCCAATAAATAGTTAATGTCATACGAAAGAAATTGACCTCAGACTTCATCTGTTTTATGTTTGCCATCGCTCACCCTGTTCATTTGCATTTTTTTTTATTGTAATGTCATCCCAAGACTTTATATGTAGAGTACACCTCCATTATTATTATTTTATTTTAATCTTTTACCAGTGAAAGACACATTTATGTAATTTTACATGGAATTTGCGGGCCCAACCTCCAAGTGATTAAAACTTGTTTAATATTAATATATTACATGTATTGATTATCATTAATATGGGTCCCAAAGAGACTTAAGCCCTGCTTTTCTTGCATTCTGAGGAACAAATACTGTCAAATATATTGGTTTGAAACTAAGAGTATTTCCACAAGACTCATTAGAATGATAAATAAACTTTGCTTGTGGCTTTCTGAAGGAAGTGAGTGACATAGTCAATTTTTTGGGGGGAGGGGGGGTTGCCTCATGATATGCATGTTCACTTGGATATTTATTCACTGGCAGCTACTTTGTTACATTATTTGCTGTTTACCCTTTGTTCTACATTACAGATTCAAGTTGTCCTCTCTTTACTTTTTTTTTTACGGCCTTACATGTATTTTGTTGTTCTGAATAGAACTTTTATGTATTGGCAGGAAAAGTAGTTTGTAGATGGATTGTTTTTCTACTTTTTTTTTCTTTTGATTTTTGAAAGGGCAGTCCAGACATCTGAGATTTTTGTAAATATTTATTTTAATGTTGTACACATCTTGTAAATTAGTATCATAACTATATTTCCAAATTTTATATTTTGACTTGGATAATAAATATGAGGAACCTCAAATAAACTTTGTAATAAATGTTCACGTTGTTCCTTTTTAGTTCTTTTCTTTTTCTTTTTTCTTTTTTTTCATATTTTTTGTTTGTTTGATGTTTTGTTTTCTGAAGTGACTGTACCTCTTTGAGCTCACCAATGCAGCACATTTCCTCTCTTTCTATAAACCATAATTATTCTTTTATTCATAAATAATATGTCTCCTTGGATTTGAAATTGAGGAGATTTTTTCAATCATTAAAATTTCCATAATTTCTTGGGGGGGAAAAAGAAAACTTGATTTTTAGACAACTTAGGCCTATTTGAAAAAACTACTTTCATTTTATCTCGTTTTACATTGAAGTAGTACATTTTGACAAAATTAGAAAAAAGCTACCATACAGCATTGGGGTATACTTTGTATCGTAAATATTGCCTAGATCAAAATAAATAACTCTCTTGACCTCTGCTTATGTCAGGCTGGCTAATTAATCAGTAATTGTGAAATGAAAGTGCTGGATTAACATCTATTTTAGAATTAGTTCCTTGCATATTGCAATTTATCTTCCTATCATTTATCAATATTTGGCTTTTGTTACAGTATTAATTTTCCACTTTCTATTAATATCTGTATCCAAATGTTTAGTTATCTCCAACCTTATGTTTTTGCTAGTTTTATTGGATTTTTAAGACGCAAAGCTGATCAAGGTTTACTGGGATTTTTTTGCATGGAATGGACACCTATTAAAATTCAATTAAGACTCCCAATGTTCTAAACAATTTTTTTCTGATTTTTCCGTTAATTAATGAAACATCAAAGGACATATGAAATGGTTAAAAACAAAAGGAGAAATCTTTTGTAAGAAATGCTTATCAAATGTCTGAATAGATTTTATGTGTGAAAATTAACAAGGCATGAGCTAGAAGTGTCCAATTCTGATTCTTTCTCAGTTACTGACCTTCCTGGTAACAATAAAACAATCACTGCCCAGTGTATAGCTCTACACAGTAAATTTACTTCAACTGTTAATTCATTGTTTTACCCTAGCTACAAAAGACGGGCACATGAAAACATGAAATGGTGGAATAATGAGTGAATTTTGCATGTTTTTGGAAATGTGTAAAGATGTCTGTTGAAGTAAACTAAACCTGGCTGTAAACATTTTGTGTGGAGACAAAATAGAGTTACAAAAATAGTGCATAGTGAATAACATTTAAAAGTAATTAGTTTATAATTAATCCTTTGTTTCTCATCTGCGATGAATTTTTACTCTTCATATCATAATTCATTTGCCTCTTTCTGCTCCACTTCCCCTCCTCTTCCTCTTCTTCTTAATGAATTAATGAATTTGTATTTGAAGCCTAATTACATCGAGATCCAAATTTAGAATTGAATAACCAGGATTAATGATATAAAAGGGAAAAACCAGATTAGTTCAGTCCTTACCTTACCATCTGTTGTTATGTCGGCTTCAGATTTTTTAAAAATTGAGTAGTATGTGACGAGTGAGGGTGAATATATCTTTGGTTTTACTTACAGTAGGCATGAACACTATCCAGCTGATATCATATGCTAGGTAAGTAAACTCGTCCTGGGCCTTCAGTGGCCTAATGATAGATGTAGCAGGTGAAAAGGACTTTGTAAATATGACTGGATTTGAGCAAGTACACAAGGATTAAAAATAAGGGCTACGAGAGAGGAGTAGAGATTTTTGTTTGTTATTTCCCAGTGCCAAAGACAGTTGTCAATTTGAACTCTGATAAGAATGGTATCCTTTTTTTTTTATTTTACATGTGGTTTTTTTTATAAACTAATGAGAATTTGATACAGGCAGTAATTTTAAAGTCACTTGTTATAAGAGGGTCCTGCTCTAATAATTTTAACTGGAGATAAATTTCTTTGGGGTCTATTCCGAGGCCTAGACAGCTAAAGGAGTAAATATCACTTTGATTCGTTCATAATTGCACACATTCAGTGCCAGTAGAAATCAATGTCAATAGGAAATTGTTACATAATCTCTTAAAAGACCCATTTTTAACTTTTGAGATCTGTTTTAACTCTGGCTGCGGAAGCTGTAAATGTAAAAGATCTGTTATAAGTAAGGAGTAAGTACATATCTAAGCTTGGTAAAAAGAATGAAGCTTGGTATACATGAAGATTAAAATTGAATTAAATCTTGTTTAAATCTGAGTTAATATAAAACAAAAGTATCACAGATTTTATCTCCATATTTAGGGTTTACCAGATTAAATGGACCCTGATTTTGTAGATTTTTGGGGGGTTCAAGAAACTCAGAATCTGACAATAGACTTTTGCTAGGTACATTTTTTGGTGCTGAGGTATGAGTTGCACCGGGATGAGTGGATTTATAGCTTCATCTGTTCTTTTCCACCACTGACATTGCAAGCTTAAGTTTGAAATGGTAAAAAGCCAGAGATCATCAATTTGTGGACAGGCTATATCATTATCAAATAACATATTGTATTGTAATGGCCATGAAGAGCACTTCATAACCCAAGTAATCTACAAATTTATTTGACTCTTTTTGTAAGAGCAGTGACCACATGGATCCAGCAGGTGAAAATGTAAAGTATTATGAATACTTCTCTTTTCGTATAATAGATCAATTTTGATATGAAGCCAAATTTTTCTATCAGTTTAATTAACTGAGCTTCATTATTAATTATGATCTGCAAGATCAAGATTTTATAGTTTATGAGCAGCCTTCAGCAATCCACTTGGGCTGTCGATCACATGAATAACACCAAAAGAACTCCCAAGTATTATATGAAAAGAAATATAAAAATTTTTTGGAGGTACCATTGTGGCAGTAAATACGGACAAAATTGATATAAGCTAGATTAGTTAAATCTTTTACTTTAAAAAATAATGCTTTAAAGGTTCTGAAATAAATCTTTTTGATACATCTGAGTAGGCTATATGTTATTCAGATGTTAGGGACAAGAGAAAAGTGCTTAAGCATCCTTGTAAATCAAATTTAGTTTCCTACAAAATTTGAAGTTGAATAAATAGACATTAAGTTGCTGAGAATATTGCGACTGAAAATGGATTTACTAAAATGTACAGTTTTAGATAGTATTAACATCATAAAGAGAAATAAATGCAAAGGAATATTACTTACATTTGAAATATCGGAGTTACGCTTTGATTAAGAACCTTTCTACTTTTTATTTTGTGGAAGAATATTACAGTTCAATGTATTTAACCTGAAATATAAATAAAGAGAGAGAGAGAGAAAACATGAATAATCAGATCAGACTATGAAAAGTGTGTTTTGTCAAGAGACTGATGACGCTAGGCATGGTTAGTGAAACCAGTGCAAACCAATCACAGCCCCAAAACTTTAAAAAAAAAAAAAGCAAAGCATGGCAATTAATTGGAGCTAGAGCTTTGTGCAGAATGATGATTATTATTATTATTATTATTATTATTATTATTATTATTATTATTATTATTATTATCATCATTTTTATATCATTTTTTTTTTTTTGGGGGGGGGGGGATTAAAAAAATTACCAAAATTAACATCTAATCATTAATTTTACACATTGTTTTCTACTCCTTAAAAAAGGTAAAGATTGAGTTAAATAGCTATGTCTGAATTTAAAGAGATGTCCTTGCTATCAAGATTCAAATTGCTTTTGAATAAGGAGCTTTATTTTTTCTCATGACTCACAATATGAATTGAGATATCAAGACTCATTGATTTATAAAATCAACTATGTTATTATAAATTATCAGTATCTTTAGAGAAAAAAAAATATGGCAGACAATTGAGTTTAAGAAAATTAAAAGCACTTTTACTGAGTTGGAATTATGAATAATTTTGAGCCTCATGTTTAAAAGTGCCCCTAAACTTTTGAAATTGCTTAACTGGCAAGTATCACCATTTTCATTCTTCTTGAATAATAATAAAAGTTTTATTGAAACTAAGATAACATCACTTATAGTTCAGTTATAAAACTTAGATGGTGGCATTTTTTTCAAATGATGTTGAACTTTCTGCATTCTAAGAAAATGATTATCTCCTGGCCTTCACAGGGCTCGGGGTCAACAGTGGTCTGTTAGTGGCAAACAGCATCTGCAGCAACAGCATCATCATCATCAGCAGCAGCAGCAACAACTTTATCAAGAGACAGCAGGACCCTCTGGGGGAGGAGGTCATCCAACCCGGAGATCAGAGAGGCATCGATATCCAGATCCCGCTACGTAAGCGCTCCCTATCTTTATTTTAAAGAAAGTAGCAGATGATTTCTTTCTCTGCCTCTCTTTCTAGCCCTCTTTCTATTCTTCGCCTTTCATTTCATTTGTCCTTCTTGCTCACCTGATACACCATGCATATTACTGGGTCTGAACTTTACCTTATTGACTGAAAATTTTATGGTCTTGTTTTAAAGCAAAATGGAAATAAATTTTGGAAGCATTAAAGAGTGAAATTGAAAATGCAAAAAAAGAGGAGAGTCTTTAATTAAATCAAATCATCTTTCACTTTCATGTACCATAAACTGTGAATTAACCAATATAGAAAACTAATTATGAGGAAACAGATATAAAGTTTTTTTGTAAGGCTTCAATTACCATTAGAAAAGTAAGTGCAGTTCTCCACTTCTTTATAAATCTGAGGAAAAAAATCAGTATAGGAATGCTATGTATTTATCTAAATTAATCATGCAGTTTGTATTGGCACACCTGCAACTACCTGATACTTTTCACAGCCCTATCATGAGTGAGGCCAGTGACAATAGCATCAATGAGTTTGAGAGTCCAGCTTCCTCTCAGCACCATCACCATCATCATCACCACCACCATCATCACCAGCAGCAACAGCAGCATTATTACTATAATCAACAGCAACAGCATCACCAGTCCCCTCACCAAAGGGCTGTTACTCCACAGCAGATGATGAGTTCACCTATGACATCTGGGGTATGTTAGCAAATAATTTTTGTATGTTCTCTATATAGGATAAAAGAAAGACCATATTTAATGAAATTTGGTTTATTAGGATGCAAAGTGAAGAAAAGAAAACTTAAATTTTTCATCTTGTATAAAGGTCATTACTCTAGCATTTCTCCCCTTCCCATACCCACAAGTGAGTGAATAATCAGCACCTCAGAGTAGATGATGTACCAACAGCTTTATAGCAGGCAAAAAATATTAGGCACTAGGCCTAACTTGAATCTGACTAACAACAAGATCCAGCCAACTGTGATTGGTGAGTTTGACATGAATGTGCACCGCTGCCCACCTCCTGTAATCCAGGAATGAATACTACCGAGTCCTACAGCACCCATTTATCTTGTCACTACTGTCTGCCGAGTCTTGTCTGTTGTCAAGGCAAGAGGAAAACAATCAGGAAATGCATGTAGATCAGAACATCACCTTGCCTCCTCCGTAGCTAGGAAACAAACTGATTACTTGAATTTACCAGATTTATAGGGAAGACTGATCTTACCAATATTTTTGTAAGACTTGAAAAAGGCAATATAACTTTCAGGATTTCGAATAATTTTGACTGGGCTGTAGTGTGCAAAACAGAACTCAATAAAATATAACTTTTTCATCATTTGAAACTGATTAATGAACTTAAAACTTACTTCATAGTCGACTAGTTTCCAACATTAATTTTTTCCATTTATTTTCTCTCTTCAACTCGACAGCCATCCACTCCACATGGGCCCATGACACCTCAAGGTCAAGGCCATTACTATCAACACCAAGGTGCTCTGTTTGAAGAGGAGTCCTCACAGTTCATAGATGAGGCTTCAGTAAGTGCAAGCAATATTATATCAACTTGTCTCGTAAGCAGTTCTAATGAATTCAGTACTGAGGTCTGGAAACAACTGATAGGTTAAAAAAATGAAAAAGACTTGTTTTATCTTCACAATGAACATATGTTAATTATTCACATAAGAAATATTCTTTTTGACATTAATTTAAATGATAATGAAAGAAAAAGAAAATAATAGTCGTAAGCTAAGGTTTGTTTTTTTTTTCAAACTGGGTATGTCACATCCCCTTCAAGCAAGGCCGAATTCACTGAGGTCCAGTTGTATTAGTAGAATTGATTTAAGGAGGCTACAAAACAAGCCAGGGTTTAAGTTTATCGTATTGCTATGAAAATAATTGTCAGGTGTTGATTGCACAGTGATCTCTCCTGCAAAGCAAGATCCTTGACTTAACTGAGTTGAGGATTGAAAAACTAATTCTATTGTGGTCTTGTCTAGTATTTTTGTGATGGGCCTTAGCCTACAATTAGGTAGTGTTGTAATGGCAGCCTCCATGACAAATAAAATTAAAGGACTGTGTCTTAGGAAAGGAAATATAAATCAAGTAAAGTATTGGTATTTGAAGGAATTAAAACTATTCATACAAATACACTCAAAACTAGAAATTGTTATTCAGTGCCAATTTGTCTTATATTTTTGCACAAAGAATGGCAAGTGCAAAAAAGAAAACATTCTTATTGCTTTAGTTTAGGTACAATTAATGAAGAAGAGAGTAGAGTAACAGAGTTAAAGAAATGTTAAAATAAGGCTACATATAGAAAGAGGAAAAAAAAGTGATATGTGTGAAAATTTGGGTGGTTACATTCTGAATCAGTGAGATCTAAACTAAAGGCTCTCACTAAGAGTGGAGGGTTATGAATAAAAATTGACACATCCATTTTCACTTTGCCTAACTATGACATTAAACTTTTAAATAAATGAAAACAATGATCTGATACTTCCATTGAATGAAACATAAAATGAGGTAAAGCATTGCATTGATTGCCTATACCTTCAAGGATAGAAACATTGATCACAATAATAGCATGGCAAGTATTGTCACTAGTGCCAATTCTGATACTAGCATTAAATATAAATCACTTGGGCTGTTCTCACAACCTTCTTATAACGTAAATATACAAAAGCTTCAATAGATGTTAAATGTAACATAAGCATAAGATATGTGCTGTGGAATCTGTAACACATACACAGATAATTAAAATTTGTGACTAACTTGAATTTACTTTAGAGTTGTCATTATAATTATGATTTTTCAATTTAATGCTACACTCAAGTTTTGATGATTGATGATTTAATCTGTTTTAATTGTTTCCAAACAATTTTTTTTTTAGCTGAATGCAATGAATTGCTGTTTTTCTAGCTCAGAATATGTTGAATGTTTGTGTGAAATGGTTCAATGTGTTATATTTAAAACTGTCCTTTGAGCTATTTGTAAAGTTTCTATAGTTTGATGCCTAAAAAATTGAATATGTCATTGACTGATAGAGACGACACATGCAACGGCATCATCATCATCACCAGCAGCAACAACAGCAACCCATGGCTCCTGGAGCCTATGTGAGTGGTGCACTGAATTATTGATATTGTCTTATCTAAGATATTGTCAACCCTTCACTTCAATGTTGTTCTGGACTTTTAAATCCAGTCCATGTAATAGGTGTTGTACATGATAGGTTTTCTTTTCTTACTACATTCTTACATCAGTTTTCTTTGGCTAATTTGTTTTTATAATAAAAACTTGAAGTGTTCATTATAGTAGTTCGGCCCAGCACCAAGTTTTCAAACTACATCTCTACCTGCTTATGTCATGAGATCAAGTACACAGCAATTTGGAAATGTCTTATATTAGCAAGGGCTCTGAATATGGTATGATTTTTTTTTAAAGTTCTGAATACTCAGATTTGAGTTAAAAATATTATAGATTTATTCATTGCTCCACTTTATTTATATGGGCAAACAATATGAAATAATTATATTCTTTAAGTCAAAAAAAAACAGAAGCAATTCATTGCTGGTTTTAGGCACAAAGGCATTGGTTTAAATGTAGGAGGGATTGGGAATTTGAGTGTGACTACAAGAAGAAAAAAAGAATTTCACACCTGAGAAAAGTTAAAAAGTTTTGAAGTTGTGAGAAAGAGATTTTCAATCTTATAACTGTTAGGCCTATTTTGTTGTGAAACATCATTGGCAAAATGCAAGAGGTGTAAATTTGACTTCTTGTGAGAAAATAAAAAAAAATTCCTTCACTTTTGTCTGAATTGCAGCAGCTCCTAGCTATTGTTTTAAAATTTCAAATTGAAAATTGACAAAAATATCAATCATAATGACAAAAGTTATCTTCATAATATATCATGTCAAAGTGTTATTGTCTCAAAAAAAGTGTAAATGGATTAAGATTCAGATTGCACCTTCTTCGGGTTTTTCGTCGTTTCATTGATAGGCATTTACACAGGTGAAGAAGTAAGATGAGCTTTTTGTATAAAAGTTTGTTTTAAAAAAAAGAATTATTTATGTGACATGAAGATGTTAATGAGATGTTACAAGGCAAATTCATTAGAAAGAAAGACTCACATGTGTCATTGTCAATGGACTTGGCTGACTGGAGATTTACTGTAGGAAATGACACTTTCAATCCATTAGATGCCGTCAACAGCATGTCGGGCAAACTGGAAGTTTTACGTTTCAATCACAATGAAAGTATAATCAATATTGAATTGAGCAACCTAATGGCTGCAAAGAAGTATGAATAAAAATTTAAAAGGTTTTCAGAATGCATTAACACAAATGAAAAATTCCAACAATTCTAGCCCAAACATAGCAGCAGTTACTGGCTAGTGATAATGCAGCACACAACTTTACAGTGCAGCAAGTGCCAGCAACACATGTACAACAGGTTAGCATAAGGCTATTAAAAGAAGTGGTTGTTCACAATTGGAAAAGGAGGGAAGGGGTAAGCATTGGGATCTAGGGATGATAACTTGGCAGGCAGACCCAATGTTTTCAGATATCTGTAATATCACACTACCATTGCCCAATGGCTTTTCTCATTCTTCAGTGTTTCCATACCCTATTGTCAGTTTATACTAATGTTAAAATAATTTTTTTTTCTATGCCCACCCACTTTCCAAAAAGATTTAGAACTAAAATATGATATAATATTAATATTCACACTCATTAAAGACTCAGAATCTTGATAGAATTGATATGGAGACCTTAAAAGCCCAAATTTATTAATCTGATTTATAAAAGAAAATTTGGCTTAAGATATCACAAAAATTAGCCAAGTCAGGCATATCTTGAATTGCTGAACTTGGCTTATATGAAGACAAGGAAAGCTTGAAGGTCAAAGTCCAGTTTTTGTAGTACAAATTCTACAAAGCAGTCGGACAAAATCGCGTTTGCCCACCTTGGTTAATGATAGGCCTTGCAGGGTTTGACACAGATGTCGGAAGCATTATGCCGCTGCTTGAGCTGTCACTAAGCCAGCGCGTGGAATAGAAATCAGTTGCTTGATGCCCAGAGAGGCCACTCCATATTTGAACCTCTTACAATTAGATTCTCTAGGATTTGCTTGTTAATTTTTTAAATACGCCTATTTCTATCCCTCGTTGCTTTCAGTGCCTCTATCACTTCCTTCTTTGAGCCACTTTGTTAGTCTATCCAACATCTTTTCACTCTGTTTTCCTGTGCTGTGTTTTATTCGATTATTCAATTTGTCACAAGATGTTCTAGTTTCTCTCTTCTCATCCATGGCCAAAAAAAAAGAGGCTTGGCGTTTACATATTCTATTTATGAGTGATGTTGTGTTGGCTTCTCGTAACACTGTTTTGTTTAATTTCTTTGCCGTCCATGAGTTTCATAGTATTTGAAGGAAAGACATTTCTATTGTCTCCTGTTCCCTTAGCACCTGTTTTGAAATTGTCCAGGTCTTACATCCATACATCAGAGTGGGTTCAATAGAGCACTCCAGTGCTCTTCTTGCGTGAATTGAAATGTGGTTATTTGTTAGAATCCATTTCATTCCCTGTTGTTTCGTTTTTGCCAGCACTGCTCTTGATGCAATTTCAGTGTTGTTGCATCCATCACTTGATATTAAAGTACTCAAATATTTGAATTGATCCCGTTGATAAAGATTTTGATCGGTGGACACTTATTTTTTCGACTGGCGACCATTACTTCTGCTTTTCAATTTCAATCCTTCCTTACTGCTTTCTTATACAATGATAACTGTTGCAAGTCTTCTTTATTTTCTGCAACTAATACAGTGTCATCAGCATATCTCTAGTTGTTTACAATGTGCCATCTTACTTTAATTCCTGGATATACTTCTAGGATAATTTCACTGTAGAGAAACATAAGAGCTGAGAAAATTGCACATCTTTGTCTGACACCACACTTTAGTTTTTAAAATGAGATGTTTTCTCATCAACTTACATTGCTGCTGTCTGTGCCCAGTCCATATCTTTGATCACTCCCAGGTCTTCTCTATCTATCTTCAACTGGTTAGTTGTGTGATTATCTCTTCATGTCGCAATCTGTCAATGAAGACGGATATACCTCTTTTTGTACTTCCAGAGCTCGTTCATAGTTCAAAGGATGCAGACTGTTTTAGTTGAAATGACATTTTAAGTGCACAGATTATGTAACCATGTAAACCAACACTGTATTAGTTGACGCTTCATAAAAGTAAATAAAATATAGAGCAGTTTGAATCCTTATAAAGGGCTGATTGCCAAACGTCCCCAGGCTCTTTTTCTAGAGTCATATATTGCTGATTCCTGATGTGGAGAGCCAGTTCATTTCAACTCTACACACTGGGGAATGCAGAATTTTTTGTCTTTTTTTTTTTAGGGTTCTTGGTACAGGCTTTGAATGTCAGACAATGATCACAGGGGGTTATTATTTTTTTATTTTTTAAGAATTTCTGGGCATATTTAAAGGTGAATTTATGAAGGCAGCCATAAACATTGGCTGCTTTTTTTTATCCCTCACGCCTTTTCAGAGACCAGCACACTTATTTCAGTAAAAAATTCCACTATGGTGATGTCCCTTGCTTGGATGAGATGAAGAGGTTTGTTTTACATCCTTTCTCATTTACCATAGAATCTTATGTGATATGAGGATGCAAACAACTTTACTTGTGGCTTTGGTGCATGTAAAAAATGGAATTAAAATATGCTCAAAATCATTTTTATTTGTATCACTTTTCAAAATGACTTTGAAACAAAAGCATTTATTTTGTTTGATATTGCTCATACTGGCCTTTTTGGCTCTTATTTTTGCCATTTTTAAAAAAATCTCTGGCCCCTTAGATTTATTTCAATGTGGCCAATTTTTTACCCTTTTTTTATGCACTCCTTGAACAGAAATAATTAGGGGAACAAGGCAATGAGCATAAAGATCTTTTTTCAAATTTTTGTTTTCTAGAAAGTGACGTAGGCATGTATTCATAGTCAATATCAGAAACCACTGTTACCTCCAGCCTCATCCTGTTGTTTTTGCTACATGTTCTTTTATAATTTTTCAAATCTCCCAAAATTCTGTTGTTATGAAGCAGCCCAAAACCAGCTCATAAATTACATTGAGTGTTGATGCTTAGAAATCATCACACCCAGTCATCTATGTTGTTAATAGTTCCAGCTGTTTTTGTTTTTCAGGGCAACAGGGCCTGGTTTCATTTGAACGTTAGTTGTGCCCCACACTTCATGTCATGTACAATTTAGTTTTTTCTTTGCCTTTGTTTATTTTTATAACTACCAGCAAGTTTTTATTTTTTCTGTTGTACCTAATCTATCTATTTTTGTTGTCAATATTATTTATGATGTTATTTGTATATGAAGTGTAATTGATTTTTCATTTCTTTAATTTTACGACTCATGAGAGAACACATACATAGCATTTTTCTATTTATTTTGTTATAGTCATTCATTTTGGGTTGTGTTTTTTTTTTTTTTTTTTATATTTTCAGGGTTTGTTCTGATTTCACTTCATAAACAATACTTGATGTTCTGTCAATCAGTAAAACATGTTTCATGCCATTCATAAGGTTTGGTGAAGTTCATGCAGCAGAAAATATGAAGCAGCCTAAATCTTTCTATCAGTGGTGCTTTCAGTGTTGAAACATCACAGAGAGAAAGATATGAACAAAGATTACATGCAAGAATTTTGGTCTTCCTTCTCATGTTTTCTTTGATCCTCAAGTTGGAGCTATTGAGACTTGCAGGAAAAACTGATTCTTTCCTTTCTTTACATTTGCAGTTATATTATCTATTAAAGACAGATATTTTGTTCAATATTGATTCTCATGTACAAATGGTTACCCAAATATGTTTTGGACCTCTTGATTATTTCATTGTCCCACTGATTTATTTCAACCTGTTATCTTATTGTGCTACGCAAGCTAAAATTTTAAATATATATTAACCTATCAAAGTATTCTTATTGGTACAGTAGCTTGCCTCTTCAAATTGTTAGACAAATATTTTGTATTGCTTTAATATTTTGATTTCGGTATGAAACTTGTTTCTTTACCTCAGTCATTCATTTTTACTTTCATCACATATCGTTTTAAATAATGAAATATCAGTAAATAATTTTTGATGCAATATGTCAAAAGACCCGTGTAAGCAGCTAACATGCTTGGATTTTGTAATCTGTTTTACCACCACAGTATTGAAAGTTAATAGTTTATGGTGCTCTGCACTCTATAGTATGCAAGAAACATCTTAGAATAATATTTTCTCTTTATGTTTCCCATGATTGGCTTAAAGGGATGCTAATAACAAATGACGGTAGATTTTACAATCTTGTATATTACGTGAAGGAATAATTGTGAAAGGATCGGTTTAGACATATGAAAAAAAAATGGAAATTGAGATCAGGATGCACACTGAAATGATCCCTTGTAACTGTGTGGTTAAAACTTTAACTTTTACAGTCCAATCAATGTTACTGCCATTAGGTTATTATGTTTAAAACCAAACTTATTCCAAGCCACCACCAGAAACTGTAGAAGAGTTATCAGCAAAGATATATTCTAATGTTTGAAATTTTGCACTGAAATTGGAGAGCTCAAGAATGGACTTCCCTGTTATTCAATTCTCTCTCTGTCTCTCTCTCTGTCTCTCTGTCTGTCTGTCTGTCTCTCTCTCTCTCTCTCTCTCTCTCTCTCTCTCTCTCTCTCTCTCTCTCTCTCTCTCTCTCTCTCTCTCTCTCACTCTCACACACACACACACACGCACACACTCACTCTTGAAGTGCAAATTATATACATTTCTTGTCTCAAGTATTTTTTATTTCTGCACTTTGTTAGTTATCAAGTTGTAAGAGTATTTAGTGTAATGATGATGATGATGATATTAATGATAGTTATTAGTATTTTTTTTAAAATAATCTTTTCATAACTATGGAACTAATGACATTTGTTTTTATAATATAAATAATTTATATGATGACAATATATTTCTCTATCTGAACAGTCTGACATGGGAAACCACCAAGGCTATTGATCTGCAATAAGGAGAGCTCGTCGTGAATAGAGAGATTTCCCTATTCAATTTCATTTCCGACATCAAAACCTTCATCCAACAAGAGGAAACAGCAATCTGTCTGAGTTTAATAGAAATAAAACCAATAAGAAAAACCCAGAAACCCACACTTTTGTTAACAAGAAGACTCCAATCTTTGGATGATAAGAGGAAGATGGAGAAAAAGAAGAAGAATGTAAATAACCGTTGTAAAACTTCTTTATTAGTTATAGATAATTTTACTAATGATAATGATACGAAAATAGTAATAAGAAGAAAAAAGACGGTGAAAATAAAAGGTTATTATTATTGGTTATGTGTGAAATTTTTTTTTTATAAAACCCCATTGGAATATGTATTATTTATGGTATACATAAAATCCACTACATACCAAGAAATAAAGAAAGATCAAGAGGTTCATATAGTTTTCACTATGGTTTGGCTCTGCTGGGACTTTCCAAGCAATATACTCATTTTTCCAGTTGTATTTTTTTGTTTGTGGCCAAGTTTTAAGTCACTAAAATGGTGTTACTCAAGGTAAATCTTCAAAAATTTGCAAGTTTCAAGTGATTCTTTTCGATCCAACAGAAATGTGATAATTACATACATTCTATTTGAACATCTAGTTGTAATCACATTTTAGATATATAGCATTTTCATGTTTTTAGTAAAGATAAAGAAGAACAAAATTTTTTATTCACGAAATTGATGAGCAGTGAACAATGCTGATAATAGTTTTGAACAGATTGTGTCACATTGTATGAAAAAAGTTAGTGATGTGGTTTTTTTTATATAATCAGCATAACCCCCTCCCCCAAGAAAAATGTGATTTTTTCATGAATTATTAACATCCCTTTTTAGTATTGTGACAAACCATTTATGTTAACTTCAGTATCTGTGAATTTATTGTAAGCTCAATATTTCCTGTTAGAGGTTTTTCATTTGTGAAGCTTTCATCATAGAATGGATTCGGTGTCTATTTAAATGTTCTTTATTTTATTGTTTCAACGTTTGAAAGACTATTTTGAATTTTTATATTCTTGTACATAAAGGTTTTGTGATAGAGTCTAAATTGAGTTTTGTTAGCTGTTACTTATCTTTCAATCACAGTATTTAGTGATGACATTTTCTGCTCACCTTTACTAATTCAGAAAAGGTTTCAATTTTTGGAGTTTCAAAATATTGTTTTTGTGTGTGTCCCTATCACGTTTTTTTTGTGTGAACTGTTGAAAACGCTCTATTATAATAAGCTAAGTTTGATTAGATTAAGGCAAAAAGGAGAGTGATAGGTTTTTATTTATGACCAAAACTGGTGATGGTAAGAAGGAGTGATTAATTGTAAAAAAAACAGTTCAGGTATACATATCTCTCGACTGGCAAATCTAACTATAAATTCAATTTTTGTTCAAAAAAAAATGTAGGTTGAAGGAAAGAAAATTGTCATTAGTATTTGTGAACATACTCGGGAAGCTTCTAAAGCATGTCATATTTACCTATTTCAAGGTCCCTGAAGCTTTTTTATCTCTCTCATCATCTGGCAATCTGTTTCAAATGTTAACTTTTCTCATTTTTTGTTCATGGTTCTTTCTTGTTTTTTTTTACACAAATATCATTTACTTAAACCAGATAAATATTTGTTGTTTTTATATTTTTACCAGTATAATCATTTAGATAAAAAAAGTTTTAAAAAAAGATATCAGTATTTTTGATCATGCTTTCAACTCTAGATTTCTTTGCTAGGGATCATAAATTTCTGATATGAGCAGTGACATTAAAGAATCTGCTAATGAACTGAAACTTCAAAATAAAAAAAACATCACTTTGAGCTTGGACTGGAGCTTCTGCAAATCAAGGTAAGAACCAAGTCTATAAACACTGCAAAAGAAATGAATACATCTATACCAACAAATAAGACACAGAAAGCCACAATTAGAAAAAGAGACATACTTCAACAAAGGACAGGAAAGGATTATGGTTGATAACTGAAATAGAAATATTATCGCTTTGTTCATTATAGTTCATGAGGTGCTCTTTCAAGTAGGTCATTTTACAGATCAGTTTCATAAAATTCAGTCGTTTTCGATTACTTTCTTCTCCATTCATAGTGCATCATTTCATGATAATTAAAACCACTGGCACTTTCTATATGCTGTATGTCTATCACTGTATATATATTTTTTCTGGAAAAGAACCATATGTTTCTTTATTGTATAATTTTTGTGTGATCTATTTTTAACGTGCTACCACATAGTACTAGTAGATGTAATAAAAATGTGTTGCGCTATGCCTTCCGTTGCATATCCTTCTGGGTAAAAAGAATCTTAAGTCACTCTATTATAGGAATGATTTTGGCTTTCAAAAGAAAATAAAGCTATGAGGAGCCTAGAATTCATTTTTCTTTTCTTTTTCATCTTTTATCCTTCAAAATAAAGGCATGATACGAAATGCATTTACCTTTGGAGAAATTATTTAACTTCTGTGCATTGCTCGTCAGTCTTCTGCATAATATTTATATTATATTTGAAAGAAGATAAATTTGAATATTTTTATGAATGTTTTCCATCTGCTTTTTTAATTTCAGGGAGTTGGTATTCACTAGAGGTAAATGTCACTTATTTGTATTTTTTAAAGCTTTCATTTTCATGTAGATTCGGCACCTGGTATAGATGTTCCATCAATTCTATTTTACTATGTAATCATTGACGTCTAAATTTTAGTAATAAAGAATTTATTGTGGAAACCTTTTTTCCTTTCTAGTTTATTCATTTCCACTGCTTGCCAATAGAAAATTCATATATATGGCATTAATTTAAAATGTCAATAAACTCTACCTTGGTTTTAGGCTAACAAACATTAATTTTTAAAAAAATACAAGTTTGAAAGTAGTAAAATGAAAAAAAGAAAGCAAAAATTGAAATAGTAAGAGTTATAACCCTATCAGATGTAAATTTAAGGATGCATTATGTTTATTTTTTGTTTATTAAAAAGCTTGTATTTTACAAAATTGAAAAAAAAATTTCTTTTTAAAATTATGAGAGTTTTTTTTAGAAGTTCAGCAAAGTACATGTAGTTACCAAAGGTGTATATAGGACTTGGAATGATAAATTTTTAAATAAAAAGATTTAATCTGTTGAAAACTGAACACAGAAAGTAGGACCTACTCCTATTGTGTGACAAGTTGTTCGAAGTAGTCACAAAAAGGCATATTGAAGAACTCTTCGCCCAGGACTCCCTAGCAATCTCGCGCACTCGGTGCTCGATGTTGGGACAATTTGAAAGATGCATTGAGAACAATTTTCAGTTTTGACCAGTAGCAGTTACATGTCTGGTTTCTGAGAGAGGAAAGAGGTAGACTGGTAAAAACACAAAATCTACAGGCTTCAAGTTCGTGGGAAGAACTCTTGAGCCTACTGATCTTAAAGCCAGCCAAATTTCCTTTAAACAAATTTTTATAAACACAGTGAAAATAGTGTCGGCTTTGTAAGCAGGGGCGCGAGATCTAGCGCCACATATCATATGGCTTGATGGTCGCTGCCATTAAGTCGACAAGTTTTTTTTCTTTTATATAAAATTTCTTATTATTGGATCAAAGTTACAATAAAATCAATAGGAAACAAGCGTTGCCGAAGACTAAGTAGGATGAAAGTTAGTTGAAAGTGTTCTAATAGCCTTTATTGGTATAAAAGTGCATTATCATATTGACCGGTCTCATTTGTCAATACAATGATAAAGACATACAGAAAATTATGGAAAAGTGGAAGTTACTTAAATCCATATTGCACATGTGCACATATCTTTAAAATATCAATATCAGATAAAACTTGTACACAGTGCAGTTTTGATTCAAACGAAATTGGTAAGTTTTGTTTTATATTAAGAAAAGGTGGAACTTGATAGTAATTTGTTGAGATCTCAAGGGGCAGAAAATTAAGATCTGCTGAGATGAAAGGGGACAGACAAATTTGTCAAATGACGCAATCGATAAATATGTGGAGCAATCAATGGCCAATCAGTCTATTTGCCTTTTTTGCCAAGATTGTTAGAATCATGACTTTATTTTTAGCCCTCAAAAATATTGTTAAAAGTCTATACATGGTTTGCAACATCGGAAGTTGCTAAACTAAATCCTGACATGCGCGAACATCGTTCTGTTTGTCTGTCTTTCTGTCTTTGTTTCTCAATCTCTCCTCTCTCTCTCTCTCTCTCTCTCTCTCTCTCTCTCTCTCTCTCTCTCTCTCTCTCTCTCTCTCTCTCTCTCTCTCCCTCTCTACCTCTCTAGCTATCTCTCTGTCTTTGTGTCTCTGTCTGTCTGCCTGTCTCTCTCTCTGTCTGTCTGTCTGTCTGTCTGTCTGTCTGTCTGTCTGTCTGTCTCTCTCTCTCTCTCTCTCTCTCTCTCTCTCTCTCTCTCTCTCTCTCTCTCTCTCTTTCTCTTTCTTTCTTTTTCGCATACTCTGCAAACTACACTTGTTTCAAGCGGAGGACAAAGGTGTTGCCTGTCATCCGCTCTCTTCGGGTATGACTGAGGTGTGTTCGGTTGCCGTTCCGACCTTGTGCTGTTTTTTTTTCGTTTCCGGGCCACTGGTAGTTTTGTAGTAAATGTTTCTTTCTGTGGGGCACGATAAAAATATTTCCCTTCTTTTGTTGAGGCTTGGTTTTGTTTTTAGAATAAATTATTTCTCTGCTATGCAAAGGTTGCATCTGTTTCTTGCTGCTGAGTATGGCTGCGCTCTTTCGATTACATCCCATGATAAGTGGTATTCGGTTTTTGATTCCTTAAGTTTCTATATGAATTCACTTAATGTGACTGATTTTTTGTAGTTAAGTCTAAAGCTCTATTTATGCTGATTGTATCTGGTTTTGAACTCATTTTCTGTTATTCCTATGTAAGTGGTATAACATAAGAATAGCAGAAAATGAGTTCAAAACCAGATACAATCATCTCCCCTCATCTTTCTACCTATCTATATCTGTCTGCCCCTCCCCCCCCCCTCCCTTTTCTCCGATTACTCTCTCATTTCTCTTCCTCCCCATTCTCTTTTTATCTCACGTTCATTTGCAATTTACCGCAACCCGTCTCTCTCTCTCTCTCTCTCTCTCTCTCTCTCTCTCTCTCTCTCTCTCTCTCTCTCTCTCTCTCTCTCTCATTCACTCTCTCTCACTCTCTCTCTCATTCACTCTTTCTCTCTCACTCACTCTTTCTCTCTCTCTCTCATTCACTCTCTCTCACTCTCTCTCTCATTCACTCTTTCTCTCTCACTCACTCTTTCTCTCTCACTCACTCTTTCTCTCTCTCTCTCTCTCTCTCTCTCTCTCTCTCTCTCTCTCATTCACTCTTTCTCTCTCTCTCTCTCTCTCTCTCTCTCTCTCTCTCTCTCTCTCTCACTCACTCTTTCTCTCTCTCTCCCTCTCACAATCTCCCTTCAAAATAAAAATTATACATCGGTTGTGATATGACTTATAAGTTATAAGTTTCGCCGTTACCATTCGAGTTTTAGAAAATAATGTGTATGCTTTAAGTATGAACGTTCCTATCGCATCTTTTAGGCATTCATACTGCTAGAGTTTTTATTTTCGGCAACAAATATTCAGTGATCAACAATTATACCAACACTCGTCAAAGTGAGCTGATTTGGGGGATTAACGAGAAAACCACGTGACTATGTAGGACAATCAATAAAAAGGCAATTAGAATCTGTATAATACAGAAACAATGCGCAAAATAAAAATGCTGCGCTAAAATAGAATCTTTTTCATTATTATTTCTCTTCAGGTGAACTATACAATAAATACAAGGCGACACCATGTTGTAAAGAGTTTTTGTAGATGATCGCCTTCCACACTACTAAATCTCGCGTATTTTCAACGCTTCTGTCTTTTGTCTCGTCTTCCCACTATGTCATTCAGCCCATCATCTTCTCCCGCTTTGTTCCTCCGCTGTCGTACATGGTTCCACTTGTAAAGCTATTAAATCTTTCTCCTTATGGTCACCTTAAAGTAATATAGTAAAAGTGCAAAGGTTTACTTATATTATACACGGCACCGAGAAATCAATAAGAATTAGAGTCTCACAGCTATTCTAAGACATCCCTTCAATTCTTCTTGCACAGAAAACACCAATGTCAAAAGTTTCAGAGACCTTCAATTCACTGCAGTGTTTTCTTTTTTGTGATTTAGCAAAATGGCGAAGAATAGCGATTCGGATAATTATGTGCGTGTGTTTAAAAGCAATTCGGATTTTTATTGAATGCATTAAAAAAATAACAGAGGAAAGAAAGAAAGGAAGCAGCGGCATGTATCGAAATAAATGTTCTGAATCTGTCAATAACCGAGGAGTGGTTGACGTCACTTAGATCAGTTTCGACAGCCACGTTGTGTTCTCAAAGCCATTAGAACCTGAGGGTTAATCCGTTAATTAAACCAGTAATAGACCCACAGGGTTAACCCATTAATTAACCCAGGAGTAGAACTAGAGGGTTAGGCCATTACTTAGCCCAGCAGTAGAACCACAGGGTTAACCTATTAATAATTCAGCAGCACAACCACAGGATTAACCCATTAATTAACCCATCAGTAGAACCAGACGGTTAACCTATTAATTAACCCAGTACTAGAACCACAGAGTTAACCCTTGAATTAACCCATCAGTAGAACCAGACGGTTAACCTATTAATTAACTCATCAGTAGAACTAGAGGGTTAACGCATTAATTAAACCAAGCATTAAAACCAGAGGGTTAACCTCTAGCCGTAAAACCACAGGATTAACCTATTAATAATCCCAGCAGTAGAATGAGACGGTTAACCTATTAATTAAACCAGTAATAGAACCACAGGGTTAACCCATTAACCCAGCAGTAGAACTAAAGGGTTAACCTTGCTGTGGCGGTTTGAACCAGATCTCTCCAAACTTGGAGAACCTGGAGGGAAGGTCACGTGGTGCTGGTGACCAGACGGAACCATCCATTATTACTGGTCTAGGTAATAAGTAGGTCATCAGAGGTTAGTGACCTGAGCTACTTCCACACTGACCACGGTGACCTCAGTGTTATATTCAGCCCCTAAACACTACAGTAAGTTCAGGTGAACTGTCGCTGGTGTTGGACTCGCTAGCAGGTTTGATACCAATGTAACACGAGCAGAGAGGGCGATGGTCTTTTGGTTAAGAAAAGTCTGTACCGAGAGAGGGAAAGAATAGTGCCTGTACAACAGAGAAAAGGGGAAAGAGGAACAGAGAGACAGACACACATAGGGTGATATCCCATTGTTTTCAATGCTTTTGGTGTTGGAACGCCGACAACACCAGCCACAACAACAACTACAACAACGAGAAAAGCAGAACCAATGAACTCCGCAGGTAGAATCTAGAGTGTAAGACTAGAAAGGAATGACTAGAGATGAAATCGCTTCCTGGTTTCTGACACGGCACCGTGTTACTCCTTCAGCCGATTCTTGAATCACAAAGAGGGAAAAACATAAACTATGTCGGGACATCATGCCTATGTAAAATGTCATGTCTTTGTTTACAGGTACCAGAGAAAAGTGCTGTAAGAAAAGCTTTCATGTTGTCCAACCAGGCATCCATGAAAGAAATTAACAGCCTCAGCTGGTTGTGGCTCAGGAAAGCTAGGTCCTTTTCATCTTAAACAAGAAAGTGTCAGATGTGATGTCACTATCAGTTTGTCTTAGTGGAGATATATAGATTGTCGGAGAGAGAAAGAGAGAGAGAGAGAGAGAGAGAGAGAGAGAGAGAGAGAGAGAGAGAGAGAGAGAGAGAGAGAGAGACAAAGAGACAGATACAGACATAGAGAGAAAGAAAGAGACAAGGAGAGATAGAGAGAGAGAGAGAGAGAGAGAGAGAGAGAGAGAGAGAGAGAGAGAGCGAGAAAGAAAGAAAGAAAACAGTAGCTCTTGTTTTTTTTATTTATCCAAAGTTTTGTTGCACGACTTCTGCATGATTGATAAAGCGAGTTCTCTACAAACGGAAATAACGGATCCAATAGAGTGTGGCTAAAAAAAAAAAGGAAAAAAAAAAGATCACCCGTGGGTGCAGCATTCAAACTGCAGTGGACTCCACTGGCATAGATATATATATAACTCCAGTAGTATTCTAATCTGCCACCTTCCATATCTTCTTTACCTTCTCATGTATTTTTTTTTACAAAGATAAATATTGATATTTGGTTAATATTGATGTTAATCTATACTCAACACTTACCATACACGCAGTTCCTTTGGAGCATGAAATCTTGGTTTTCCGCGACTCCTGATTGTTTCGGGTTTCTGTTCTGCTCTCCTCAACCTCTAGTTAGAAAATAGGCTGTACTTGTCTGGTCTCTTACACAGAGTGCACGGTACAGACTGTACTTGTCTGGTCTCTTACACAGAGTGCACGGTACAGACTGTACTTGTCTGGTCTCTTACACAGAGTGCACGGTACAGACTGTACTTGTGTGGTCTCTTACACAGAGTGCACGGTACAGACTGTACTTGTCTGGTCTCTTACACAGAGTGCACGGTACAGGCTGTACTTGTGTGGTCTCTTACACAGAGTGCACGGTACAGACTGTACTTGTGTGGTCTCTTACACAGAGTGCACGGTAGAGACTGTACTTGTCTGGTCTCTTACACAGAGTGCACGGTACAGGCTGTACTTGTGTGGTCTCTTACACAGAGTGCACGGTACAGACTGTATTTGTGTGGTCTCTTACACAGAGTGCACGGTACAGACTGTACTTGTGTGGTCTCTTACACAGAGTGCACGGTACAGACTGTACTTGTGTGGTCTCTTACACAGAGTGCACGGTACAGGCAGAACTGAACAAAGAAATTTTTTTTTCGAACTTAAGTTCAAGTGATTTTGACCTTTAGACATATAAAATGCAAAAAATTTCTTCTCACTTTTTTTGCGTTATGTGGTTAGCATTTAGACCTAGAAACATTGCAAAGTAAACTGGCACGGTTGGGGCGAGGCCTTATTCTTCGTCTTGCTGCTGTTGCTGCTGCTGCAACTACTACTACTACTACTACTACTACTACTACTACTACTACTACTACTACTACTACTACTACTACTACTACTACTACTACTACTACTACTACTACTACTACTACTACTACTACTACTACTACTACTACTACTACTATTACTACTACTACTACTACTACTACTACTACTACTACTACTACTACTACTACTACTACTACTACTACTACTACTACTACTGCTACTACTGCTACTGCTACTACTAGTACTACTACTACTACTACTACTACTACTACTACTACTACTACTGCTACTCCTACTACTGCTACTCCTACTACTGCCACTACTACTACTGCTGCCACTACTACCACTGCCGCCACTACGACTACTGCCGCCACTACTACTACTGCCGCCACTACTACTACTGCCGCCACTACTACTACTGCTGCCACTACTACCACTACTGCCACTACTACTACTACTACTACTACTACTACTACTACTACTACTACTGCATCGCCACTACTACAACCGCTACTACTACTACTACCGCTACTACTACTACTACTACTACTACTACTACTACTACTACTACTACTACTACTACTACTACTAGTACTACTACTACTACTACTACCACTACCACTACTACTCCTACTACTACTACTACTGCTACTACTACGACTACTGCTACTACTACTACTACTACTACTACTACTACTACTACTACCACTACTACTACTACTACTACTACTACTACTACTACTACTACTACTACTACTACTACTACTACTACTCCTACTACTACTACTACTGCTACTCCTACTACTGCTACTCCTCGTCCTCCTCCTCCTCCTCCTACTACTACTACTGCTGCTGCTGCTGCTGCTGCTGCTGCTACTACTACTACTACTACTACTACTACTACTAGATCTAGAGGAGGCAAACCACTGGGTTAATTATAAGTAAGAATTGTAAGAGCTATAATTTTAGGTAGTGCTCAGCAGTGGTTAAAATAAGGCTTTATGTGAAAATGACCGAAAATGTTTGAATTGATGGGATCAGAACCATCGATTTATAGATGCTTCGGCAGCCATCGCCTTGCCTCTCAAAGAGAACATAGCTTATACAAGTCCGCCACTACGCTCCTAAGCTATGCGCAGGAAAGCATTATTCTAGATTCTTATCCCCACGAGATGCGAGTCGCTCTACTGTTATAACCAAGCTTATGTTCATCTTGTACAGGACAGCATTATTCTAGATCTGGTCCCACGAGATGCGAGACGCTCTATTGCTATAACCAAGCTTGTGTTTATCTTGTACAGGACAGCATTATTCTAGATCTGGTCCCCACGTGCCGGCTCTAAACTGATGAGCCAGTCTTACTGTATGGAGAATAGTGGCGAGTGTTCAATTCTTACCCCAGTGTTACATCTGGAGCTTTAATAGTTTGTGTAACGGTTCACTAATAATTAAGATAACCACACACAACATTCCAAAGTGTTTCAAAATAATCTCCAAATTTTGATTTAGTAACTCTCATATTGTCAAGCTGAGTAGACTAAGCTGCATTTCTAAATACATAAACTGAGACTTAATGTATGGCTATGATTTTCCTCATTAAGTTATTCCACTGGCATTTATCTTCTGTGGATGGATTCTTACATCTTCGTTTATTTTTTTTTCTCCATGACAAACCAATATTAAGTTCTATCAAAACATACCTTGTGGTTTATTCGCAGCATTATAGGCAGGTGGAAAAATATCAGGTTTCAAGATATTCAGAGAGAAAGTAACCAATATTAAAAAAAAAAAAAAAAGAAAACATTATTGAAATAATGTACTGCTTCCACTGAGCAGAATTATGAAACAGAGAAATTGAGTTTTACAAGAAGAACCGTTGAATATATAAATATATATATATATATATTATTTCTCTTCTTTAAGCTACATCTAGATCTATTTGTCAGTCAACTTCATTGAATGAGCATTGAATGAGACAAAACAGGATAAATAAATTTGTAAACGCAAATTCATTTCAATTTTCTTCTTTAATTATATTATCAGCATTGAAAGCATTTTTGTATCATTCATTTCAAATGTTACAGTTATAAAATAGTGTTTATCTGCAGGTTTCTAAAACAGAAACAATTCTGTGAAAATATGTGAACAATAACAAAAACTTCAGGACAAATAAAGAGAGGCGCGAAAGAGATGGGGCATGCTTTCCATTAACAAGAAATCAATAAATCAACAATTCATAAAAATTATGTCATCAAATATTCCCCAACATTCCACTTCAACAGAGCAGATATTCATTTATTTTATTTGACAATGGATCAGTATCAAATACAGACAACCAATCAAAGCTCCAGCACGGACAACATTGGAAAGTTTGTTTCATCAAGAATGCAAAATAATAATCTATGTTTTAAAGGCCTCGTTATTCGTAGTGATCTCACAGACGACACTTTGCACCAAAACAAAGATTTCACTACAGCTTGCAATTGAAGTCTAACGATTAAAATGTTTCCTGTGAATGGTCCCATCGTTAAACAGTTTCACCTAACTACAAATAAATCAACTTGTTTCAAAGTTCTGTTACAGAACAAGGTTTGTGAAAGAATAGGGCTCTTTTTTTTTTCTTCTTCTGCCACAACTGATTGTCTTTCTCTACCTCTTCTAGTTTCAGTGTTGAGAGCTTGTGAGTGATTATGGCCATTGAACTGTTCAATGGCAGAGTCTACTCTCCCACTAGGTAGGGAGTGTGAATAAAGCACTAGCTAATCACAGTCGGTGGCCATTCAGTCAAATCTTATGGAGCTGGTTTATTGTATCTTTAAACATTTTGAGACCATCACTTGTGGTTGGGTAAGTTTGTAAAACTAAAATTGCCTTGTAGAATTATTCAATCTCAACTTTAACCTCTCAAACCAGTCAATTTGTTTGAATTGTAAGAAAGTAGAGGCTTGAAAAGCATGAGATATAAGAACAATGCAAAAAAAAAAAAAAATGGGCCAATCACAGGCTTAGACTTTGTGTCCAGCGTGTAGCAATTTGAGATTCACTGTATGATGAGCCAAATGTCTCCAGAACACTGAGCCTGCATCCTCTCTACATATTTCTCTTCTGAATGATAAAGAAGAACCAAACTGAAATCTTCACTCTAAAAGCCTGTAAAGACACATATCTAAATCCTCACTGAACACTTCTCAGAGAACAGAGTTACCATGTTACCATAGTCGCAATATAACATCATATCATCGCATGAAGGAAACACAGGTTGTAGTTTCAGAACACATTAAGAGGAGCAATGAAATACTGCTAAAAAATGACCAATATGATTTACATCTGTACATATTCAACAAAAAATAATAATTAGGCCTTGTTCAAACCCTCTGCAATGGCCCCTAAAATAAGAGTACGGCAAAAGTCTCCTTGAAGCATAGGAGGAGAGGAACTTACTGTGAAGACAGAGAACACACACACTCTTTCAGAAACCAAAAAATCATGCAACACTCCTGCAGCAATGCGCTAAAAAATTCAGAGTTTCTATCAGAAAATTCCTACTGTTTCTTATCACTCCTATAGTGAACTTTTCTATGATGACCATTGTTGTTCACACTATTATATATTGGAGATGTATAGAGCAGAGACACAATGCACAGCCCCCCCCCCCCCCCCAAAAAAAAAAAAAAAAAAAATAAATACTCAACAGCAACAGTTTATCAAAAGGGATTAGAGCAACCGCGTGGCACATCTTGCAAAATGTGTTTTTTCTTTTTTCTAAACACAACAGATTTCACCAGAAAACACATCTAACCAGGTTTCTAATGAAAATCTTAAGTTAAAAAGTCTCACCAGCTTGATAGAAGCTTGACAAATCATAATAAAAATATTTGCGAATTGCCTCAGATACATTTCAAGTGACACATCATTTTTTTACTGAAAAAAAACCCCAAAATTTCTACGGTATACATTGAATAGTTCAGTTTAAGAAAGATGAATATGCAAAAAAATATTCACCGTTTACTGCTTTTCCAGTTTTCCCTTTTCTTTGGAGAATTATATTTCCTTCTGCAAAAACAGTCTCGTTTCTATACATTTAACAAGAAAAAAAAGATTAAGCAATGCACACACAGATTCCAAGCATTACTAGAAGATAAGCTCAACTTTAGAAAAAGCCATTTCTTCTCTAGCTGCTCACTGATATCTTTCACTTTCTACATCCCGAAGACGCTCTCTGATATCTTTCACTTTCTACATCCCGAAGACGCTCTCTGATATCTTTCACTTTCTACATCCCGAAGACGCTCTCTGATATCTTTCACTTTCTACATCCCGAAGACGCTCTCTGATATCTTTCACTTTCTACACCCCGAAGACGCTCTCTGATATCTTTCACTTTCTACATCCCGAAGACGCTCTCTGATATCTTTCACTTTCTACATCCCGAAGACGCTCTCTGATATCTTTCACTTTCTACACCCCGAAGACGCTCTCTGATATCTTTCACTTTCTACATCCCGAAGACGCTCTCTGATATCTTTCACTTTCTACATCCCGAAGACGCTCTCTGATATCTTTCACTTTCTACATCCCGAAGACGCTCACTGATATCTTTCACTTTCTACATCCCGAAGACGCTCTCTGATATCTTTCACTTTCTACATCCCAAAGACGCCCCCGTACGGGTCAAGAATATGTGGCCAGGAATTGCTACTGAGTATTTACATATCACAGCCAGCGGTAAAGAGTAGGAGGTGCCAAAGCTACTAAATAATCATACTGTTAGCACTGAAGATTTCTTTCACCTATCCCCTTCACTCTTAAGTCGCGTGCATTTCCAGAGGATTAAAAAATAACAGGGACCCTGTAGTAAAGATATTTACAGATTTTCTCCAAACATGTTACCACAAATTAATGGTAAGGAGAAATAGCAAAAATTAGGATCAAACTGGTGCATAAATGCCCAAGCTACCCGTAAGCCAGACAACGGTGAACTAATGGTAATATGATTTAAAAACAAAACAAAACATAAGATAATGTGTCTTTCCATGAAGTGATAGTCCTCCACAGAGAGGATCTGAGTAAAGTGACATTTCAAACGAGAGAGCTTGCTTGCAGTGAAAGAGAAGATCTGAGTAAGGTAACATTTCAGCCCGGTCATCCACTGCGGAGAGCTTGCCTACAGAGAAGACTACAATGCTCAGTAGGTATTAAGCTGTAGACATGTCCAAGACACACATTTAGTTACAAACAAGCGGAGCAGAAAGTAGGATTAAAAACAAAGTTATTGGACAAAAAAAAATGAACCCGATTAGACTAGGTTGTTGCATCAATATTGGGGTAGAGGTGAGATATTTTACCGATATCTATTCACTGATATAAAGGAAAATTGTGTACAAGCACTAGCACATGTAAAAGATGCAAAAAAATTTTAACATATGCAATAACAAGAATGATAATAAAAAAAAAAAATTAACTGTTTTCACTTATAATCATCAACTGCAAAATAACAAATGACTAACTAGCAGATTACTTTACGTTAAGAAATCAATCAGAGCTTCAAATTTTTACTCAAATTTTTTCCACTGGTGAGTTGAATAAAACAAAACAAAAACCATTCAAGAGACGGCAATATCCCAGAGACCATAAATCGTTTTGGCTTCCACATGTATTTTGGTTGAACAATCTTTCACTAAAAGGGCATGGCAGTGAGGACATTATGTGGCATCTATGACAGAATGAGATCCTCATGTAGTTTGAGAGTCTTTGGCAATGTGAAATGCTTAATTATAAGCCTATACAACATTCCTTGTATATATCTTGTATTGCTCCATCTTACTTCTGACATTACCATGAGATGATTTTGTTTTTTAAAGTTTCAGAGCCGTGAATGCTGAAGCAAGGGTAGGCCACTGTCTCCCAGTTAACACCTGCATGACTCCCAGTTATCACGTGCAGGACTCCCAGTTAATACCCTTAGGACTCCCAGTTATCACCTGCAGGACTCCCAGTTAACATCCTTAGGACTCCCAGTTATCACCTGCATGACTCCCAGTTAACACCCTTAGGACTCCCAGTTAATACCCTTAGGACTCCCAGTTATCACCTGCAGGACTCCCAGTTATCACGTGCAGGACTCCCAGTTAACACCCTTAGGACTCCCAGTTAACACCCTTAGGACTCCCATTTACAACCACAGGACTCCACGTTAACACCCACAGGACTCCACATTAACACCCAAAGGACTCCCATTTACAGCCACAGGACTCCCAGTTAACACCCACAGGACAAAACTACCAGCTCGTGCTTCGATCCATCATGTTACACTTAAAAAAAAAAAATAACTAGCTTCTCAAGATCGAAATGCAAAAGCCATTCACTGTAAAATGTTTTAAAATTTAAAAAAGCAAAAAATAACAAACATAAAAAAGGCCTGGCATTTAACAGAGAACTCTGTAAGTAAACAGCCCAATCATTGTTATGCCAACGTGTATACAAATGATGCAGGTTGCATCTGAAATGCTGATTGTTTTTAATCAGATATTTGAATCACACAAACTGAGTACATTTCAGCTGTAGCACCCGATGGAGCAATTCATGGAATGCAGTCCACTAGAGATAAAAAAAAAAATCAAGGGTTACATCAATCAGTCACACTATCTCCCTCACTCTCTCTCTCTCTCTCTCTCTCTGTCAAACACATTTCCAACACTTCATTGTTCTACTTTTTACAGAATCCATGATCTATGTACACAGCAAATTTATAAAAATGGCCATAGTGTATGATTTCTAATTTCTTAAACTCCACCGAACGGAATTGAAAGAAGTAAGAGGGTGAGGAATTTTATTGATGGCACAAAATTTGTTTTAGCTCTCTACAGCAAGTTTTCCAAATCACAAGCCACACTAGAGCATCTGATCCTGTAGCAAAGAATTGAACATCACAATAGCTGGGCACATCTGGCCCTGTAGTGCTGATGGATTCACCGAGCTTGTGCTCAGTTCTGTAAGTCTCACATCCAGTGTGAACACATTGCCTCTGAAGATTTAGCCATGTTAAAATTGTAGTTTCTTACAGAATATCAAAAAAGTGCTGAAGGTAAAAACTAAAAGGGTAAAATTTAATTAAAGAAACAAATTTAAATATTGAAATATTAGGATCAAAACTGGAAGCAAAAAAAAAGTCTTTACTTTATAGAATATTTTTTAAATCATCGCTGCCAAATTCTATTTCTACTAATCTTAGGATGAGTCAATAACTGGTAAAAAAAAACCTGACACTTTTTTTGTGCAATCCCTGTTAAATCATAAAGATAAAAAAAGTAAAAAACTGCAGCTTCAACTGAACAAAAGGCCTTATGTTTTCTAAGTGACAGGGAGAAACTTTTGCTTCTCATTCAGTCAAATTCTATTGAAGTTTTAGCATATTTAAACACATTCGAGCCTAATTCTTAATAAAGCAAATGCATTACTGCAACACTTAATGCAGACTTCGTCCACAGAGAAGTTAAGTGATTTTTGTAACACACCCAACACAGTCTGGCACCAAGCTCATCCGATTCGCTGTCTACAGTGACACAGCAGACACTCTTTAATTCTTTGGGACTTTCCTTCCTGGTTGAAACTGCAGCGCTGACTTATTGTTAAACAAAACTGCTAGTCTAAGCAGATGAGAGAAGGGACATAAAGCTCACTGGGCAACAAGTCCGCCAGGTCTGGATTAAGGCAAAAATTAGTCAGGACATGACATGAAGTAACCAGTCCTTGGTAAACTTGCCACATGTTGGTTCTAAACAAAAGTGTATGCACAATCGTTGGACCAAATCCATCTGGCCTGAATAACATTCTCCAGGATCACGACATAGGAGTTTGCCCAGGCTGAGATGTGGATGTCTGGTGCAGATGCTGTTGTTGTTGCTGTTGCTGCATGTGTTGTGGTGTTGGTGTAGATGTTCCGCTGGATATTGTCTGCGCCTGCTGAGGGGGCAACATGGCTATCGTCGTCTGCTGGCCATTTGGTGTGGGAGGTTTCTGCTGGATAAGGAATAACAGAGAAAATATACATATACAGCATTTACTTGTTACATGGACAGCACATTTGACAAACAAACGAAATATTCATCTTACAAAACAGCAAAACGTTTCAAAGTTAAAAAAAAACACCTGAATAAAAGCAAGTAAACCAAGGGATGAGCTGGTAGAAAAGGACTTGTGGGGAGGGGGGGGGGTGGGGGTGAGAGAGTGTGTGTGTGAGAGAGAGAGTGAGAGAGAGAGAGAGAGAGAGAGAGAGAGAGAGAGAGAGAGAGAGAGAGAGAGAGAGAGAGAGAGAGAGAGAGAGAGAGAGAGAGAGAGAGAGAAGGAAGTAACCATACATATACTGAATTTTAAAAGTTGTAGAGCCCTTGCTAAATTACAAATTATGTCATTTTGGATGGGAAATATTTGGTACTGCTATACAAACAGCACTATGTTTATTAAACATATTTGGTAGCATCTTCGAGAAATGAGATATATAACTAGTGCTATACCAACGGCACTGTGTTTAATGTTCCAAAGAAAACAAAAACTGATTTTGATAATGTTGCTGCTGTTACTGCTACTTCTGCCCCTACATCTGATTTTTACCATAGTAATTATTGCTGCTGCTAGTATAAGTACTGTTACTGCTTGTATTACTCCCTCCACCACCACCACCACCACTACTACTGCTGCTGCTGCTGCTGCTGCTACAGCTACTACTACTACTACTACTATTGCTGCTACTACTACTACTACTACTACTACTACTATTGCTGCTACTACTGCTGCTGCTACTACTACTACTACTACTACAACTACAACTAATACTTCTACTACTACTACTACTACTACCTCTACTACTACTACTACTACTACTACTACTACTACTACTACTACTACTACTACTACTACTACTACTACTACTACTACTACTACTACTACTACTACTACTACTATCACCAACACCACCATCATTAGAATTACTGCTTTATGTCTTTTTGCAAGTTCTTTATTTACTACTGCCACTTTTGTTAAGTGCTCCCTTTACTGCGGCTACGACTATTATTGAGTTCTATGACTGCAGGAGGCACCAAATCTTACTTGAGTCTGCGCAACCACCACGTTGGATTGCTGCTGCTGTGAAGCGACCCCGGCCGATGTGGGCACTCCACCAGCCCCTCCAGATGCTCCTCCTGAGGGCAGGATCTGTTGGGACGCGGCCTGGGTGACGCGGGGCAGTAGCAGCTTGCTGAGTGTTTCCGGCTTCGCCTCCGACTTGAGCACCGTGTTCTCATACTCGAGCTGGCCGATCCGCTCCATCATCTCCCCGATCTGCTGCTTGAGGATCTCCACCTCCTCCCGCACCGCGTACATCAGGTGACGCTTCACCAGGTCCTGAAACACAACAGCACGGGGTTAGAGGGTACAACTTGCTCTATACTCACATCTAGCCGCGCCAGTCGTGTTAAGCTCATACACCGTGAGTGTTCAAAGAGAAAGGTCCGAGAAGCAAGTGGACGAGTTATCAAGAGTTCGAATTTTTTTCTTTATTTACTTAAAACACACACACACACACATACTAAAAAAAACCAAAAACTAAAAAGCAACAACAAACTTAGGAATACAAAAACTGTTTACGAAACATTGCTATTGTTATGCCCTGAAAATACTGCACATGTCAGTAAGGGCCATAATCAATCCCCACCAACTTTGTTTGCCCGACGGACCTCTAAGCTTCTCCCTTTCGCTAGCCCAGCCCGACGACGTCCTTGTTTTTCTATCATTAGGAGAGAAATGATATAGGCCTACTACAAAACAATCAATAAGAGGAGCTAGAGAGGGGCAAGTGGAATGAACTTGAGAGAAAACTTGCCAAGCCTCAGCCAGTAAGATAATCTCATGACTGGCTCGACAAATTTGACACAAACACACAGCGGCTAAAGCAGAGAAATTCAAATCCAAGTACACAATATATTAAAAAAAAAAACATGAACGGATTTCCATCCATAAATGAAAACTTCTCTGCCATATGATACTGAGACGTGCCTGGCTAGCTAAGTGTTAAGTGGACTGGCCCTTCCATAGGGCCATAAACGAGCGGGACGAGAGACTAAATTCTATGTCATCAGAAACGTTCTCACCCAGTCTGCTCACGTCATCATCTGGCCACTGGCCAACCTGTCGAGAAAGCGAGATCTATAGAGCATGGGAGAGGAAAGGAAAGACAAGCGGATTAGAACAGAGATTGGGTTTGGTTTGGGGAGGAAGGGATGGAGGGAGGGAGGGAGAGATACACAGGGAGAAGGCAAGGGGAAGAGAGAGAGAAAGAAAGGGGGTTTGGGGGGGGGGGGGGTGGAGAGAGATAAAGAGAGAACTTAGGGTAGGGAGATATACAGTACTGAATAAGGTCGAGACAGATAGATCTTAAAACGTGGGCTATACATATGATAAAATCAACAGTAGAGTAGTAAAAAAAGGTGGTCTGAATGTTTTTTTTTTTTTTTTGCCTTTCATGATGCTTGATGAGGATGATGTAACACAAACGGCGCAGCTCTACCGCCGGGTAGCCGGAGAAGATGCAACCACTGCCTAGACCAACTGACCGAGAGCAAAGGAGACGGGTTAGATTCTCCGGTAACCATGGCAACGGCAGGAAAGTAGTACCGTCCTTTGCTATTGAGGTGCTCTGAACTAAAACAAGTCTAAGATCCTAAGGGGGGGGGAGAGAGAGAGAGAGAGAGAGAGAGAGAGAGAGAGAGAGAGAGAGAGAGAGAGAGAGAGAGAGAGAGAGAGAGAGAGAGAGAGAGAGAGAGAGAATTGTCGAAAAGAAGAGTAAAAAATTAGTGACAGAGACAGCGAGGAAAGAAGAGGAAGAGGAGTAAGAAGATGAAAAATAAAATGAGAAGGAGAAGAAGAAGAAGAAGAAGAAGCCCAAGTTTGATTAGGCTAAGTTCAGTTGATATCGAAGCCAAAACAAAATTAACAGAACCAAGAACAAAGAAACAGCAGCAGCAACAATAACAGCTACAACAAAAAGTACGAACAAACTCAATGATTGCGAGTTCAGACACCCTAAACACAACCCGCAGCAAATTATCTCCATTTTTCACATTTTTATTCCTCAGTCCCGTTCGTGTACTGGGATTTCAATCTAAAGTTAAAATCAAATCAGCCGTGACAGCGACATTATATAAACGTTGAAACATATTCCCCAGAGAAAGGCCTCATAAATATCGTTTGCGTGAAAGCCTGCTGTTCTGTTCGTGTCCCGCTGTTACTGTGGAGCCACACGAACACTTAACGACCGAGATATTCACCCAGGCGGGATCCACAAATCCTGCACAACCCAACTCGCTTATCTGTGGCCATTCGCCATAATTAGCGTTTTTACATTTTGAGAAGCAGTTTTCTTATTGCCTCCTTTTTTTCCCCATCGGAAATATATATATAAATCGCTCAGAGGCACACAATTCAGAAAACAGGAAAACAAAATGATAAATGTGTAACCAGCAGCTGCTCTTGGCTGTCACTTACACCTGCCACCTCGATATTTCCACTCACGAAGTGCGCACTGTTACTTTTTAATTTTTTTTTTTAATTTATTTTTATACACATATACGCGTCTTATATCAGAGGTTCGATGTTATTGGTATGTTGTTTTTTTTTAATTGTTCAATTTTTAAAGCATTATTTTCTAGTTTTTAGTATATTTTATAACCCTAAAACTAATAATAAGAAAAATAATAATAATAATAATAATAATAATAATAATAATAATAATAATAATAATAATAATAATAATAATAATAATAATAATAATAATAATAATAGTAATAAAAATAATAATAAATGGAATGTTTCTAATATGTCACTGTCCTAGGTCAAAAACAAAATGAAATCCTAGGAGACATGCAGATTCACCATTTTTCGCATGAAGCTGACTTCTCTGCCCTTGGTGCCGCAGGGAGCCCCGCCAGCCATGACGGCCGGTGGTTTGGAGAAAGATCCTGGGGACGCGTCACGGCGCCTGTCAGAGTCCGGGGTGGACACGTCCATCTGGTCACGAGGTCACTAGCACCAGAAGGCCGGCCCCATACATGGCTTGCTGCGCCGGCTCACCACACACAACGCGCTCTAGACAAACCATTCACAGGACCGATGCATTGCAGTTACGGTACCCGATGTGGGGAAAAACTCGAGATCTCATAATCTGTCAATCTCTCTCTCTCTCTCTCTCTCTCTCTCTCTCTCTCTCTCTCTCTCTCTCTCTCTCTCTCTCTCTCTCTCTCTCAGATTGAACTGTGATCCTAGATTGTTGGTCCTCCAGCCGACAGACTCCTCTCTAGATATTAACAGCTACAGCGCACTGAAGGGCACAGACTTCTAAGATTAAACTCTATGTTCTCACAGTCTTGCAACGTTTAGATTTCACCTATATTATACGAGGAACTGAATGAAGAAAATACATTACGGGTAAGATTTAAAAAAAAAATCAACAAAAACATTAAATAAAAAACAAACAAACAACGACGCACATTCTTTGCTAAGTATCTCACTTGGATAGATTCAACTACAAAACAGAGGGCAGGGGTGAAGAAAGAGAGAGTTGCTTTGTCTCTGAGAGGATACTTTTCAACTTGTTTATGAGTTTAAAAATTAAATGATTACATCACCCACTTTCTGAGTTAGATGTTGCAAGAACTTGTGGCCTGAAAAGCTAGAGGTAGTAATCCGCTAATTTTCACTTCCAGATCAATACTTCAATGACGTGACTAGACTCTATATAGTGGTTAATATCCTCAAAGACAAGATCTAAGTTGGTGTTGACTGGAAACGTTCAGGGCGCAGTTCTATCTAAGCCGATAACAAGACTTAGTCGCTGCAAGAACGATCTGTATTGTTCCTAAACCTGAGTGAAGCAGAAAAACTGTTGGCTGAAGATGGGCATCAGATTCCCTCCCCCGGGAATTATGTATCGTCTAGCGATGTTGGAACATTTCCAACATGACTCTAGCAGCACGCAATACAGCCACGGGTAGACCAGGAGTAAATCATGAAATAATCCACATTACAGCCACTTATGGCTCGCTACGTTACAACCACTTGTGGCTCCCTACGTTACAACCACCTGTGGCTCACTACGTGACAACATGGACTTGCAACTCGCTACGTTACAACCACCTGTGGCACGCTACGTTACAACCACCTGTGGCACGCTACGTTACAACCACCTGTGGCACGCTACGTTACAATCACTAGAGGCTCGCACCCTCATCACATACACATCCCGCACCGGTGAGTGCATTCACCTCCATCAAACGTGATAAAGATAAAACGAAGCAACAGGTTCACACACAATGCAAGCACCCAAACTGACTTTACTGCACTAAATTAAGAAACAATAGCATCCAAATTGTCAGCGCTAGCATGGTGACGCATAAATAGCGATTACTCAAAGGCGATAAAGTTAAGCGCGACATTAAAAAGAATACCCCCCCCCCCCCCTTTCCTCACGCCAAAAAACAAAAACCAAAAACAACAACAACAACAACAACAAACAACAAAAACCAAAACGCTCCACACACACACGCGCGAAGACAGACAGTGCAGCACTAATGCCATCACTGGAGGAAAGCCAGGACAGAATGAATATATGAGAGTACCATAAGAGGTCAGGGCTGACCGACTAGAGATCGATGCTACACTCCTCTGGTCTCAGGTGACCCGGGTGACTCACCCCCCCCCCCCCCTCTTCCCTGCAGCGCTCAGCATCATAACCAGACTGCAGGCAGTCAATGAGATGCACGATCTACGTCGTTCACTCCTACATAGTAATTTTAGTTTTCCTCTAAATTTTCCGATATCGCCACCACTATCATCATCACCATCATCAATAATCGAAAAATATCTTGCTGACACGGGAGTGAACGAATGGTATTTTAAAATGCACAGTAATGCAGTTATTAACTGTAGCGATTAACAATTTAAAAAAAATCGAGAGACCCTTTTTCCACTGCTGGCCAACATTACTGTTAGAATCAACCAGCTCCTAACACTAGAGTGCTTCAGAAACGTTTAAACAGTAATTATAATAAGGTCTTCCTAGTGTGAAACCGTTCCCTGTCCTAGCAAACAGTAAAACTGCTGCTGAAATGTTGCACACAAGAATTTGAAGATGATGAAATCCAACAGGAACAACCTCCAGTTTATGGACAATTCCAAGAGAATAGTAAACAGCCAGGGTACACCTAGCGCTGTTAGCTTGTGTGCAACAAGCTGCAGACCAAAGAACACCACCACCGCCCTTGGCAAAAAGTTATCCGTCTGCTGCTCCCATCTGTGTTCTAGACCATTCTCCACAGAGCTGCCTTGGGAGACACGCTACTAGACTGGACACTAATAGACACTACTGCTGGTGGCTTTAATTAACCCCTGCGGTACAGACAAACTATCAAACACTCAGTGAGAACAATATTACGGTTCTTAAACTTCCAACAAGTGATCAATCTGAGCGGCGGGCAGTGAAATCTGGAAAGGGAACCAAAAATCGAATTCATAAACCAGCGTTAAAAACCACCCTCTCATCTGAGCAGCTGATCGGCTGCGCGTGCAGGCGGCCAGAACATATACAGAGCTCTCTCTCTCTCTCTCTCGCCCTGTCCCCCCCCCCCCTCTCTCTCTCTCTCTCGCCCTGTCCCTCTCTCTCTCTCACTCTCTTTCTCTCTCTCTCTCTCTCTCTCTCTCTCTCTCTCTCTCTCTCTCTCTCTCTCTCTCTCTCTCTCTCTCTCTCTCTCTCTCTCTCTCTCTCGCCCCCTCTCTCTCTCTCTCTCTCTCTCTCTCTCTGCATCACCGTCGCTGGAGCGAGAGGTCAAGCCGACAGGAGCTGCCGGATCGGTCAGCGCACAGCGCGGCTAGCCAGAATCCAAGCGACACAAATTATTAGAATAATTTTGGCAGCAGTGTTTGGCTCGCATTAACTATTTAAACACAATAAGTAGTAAACGTTTCAGACAAACTGGCTAATCGGCTCCACAAGCACTACCATTGAAGGAGTGAGAATGACATGAAGCGTTGAAAGGTTCCTCTCCTTCAGGGCCAACATGGAACTCGAGCCCACCCCAGGGCCGACACGGCTTCGCTTGAGTTAACCATTATAGGAGGGTGGGTCGGTTGATCTAAAGTCAAGACATCAACCCGAGAAAATCTCCTGTGGGGACTCCTGGACGAGGGCTGGTCGGGAAAAGTCTATAAAGGGGGGGGGGAGAGAGAGAGAGCGATAGAGAGAGAGGGAGGGAGAGAGGGAGAGAGAGAGAGAGAGAGAGAGGGAGAGAGAGAGAGAGAGAGAGAGAGAGAGAGAGAGAGAGAGAGAGAGAGAGAGAGAGAGAGAGAGAGAGAGAGAGAGAGAGCGTCGCCTCAGTGTTATAATTGTTCTAACTGACATCTAGGTGCTTTTCAGAAAACTGACTTTAAAACTCTAACAATATTCGAGTTGTAATGAAACAAGTTAAACATAATTATTTGCTATCACTATGAATGCACTCCTAGTGTGGATTATCCAGGGTTTTGATAAAGAATTTTTTTCTAGAACAATTATCCTCCCGAACTTACAGGATTTTGTCAGAACTCTGTTGCTCTAAGTAATTAAAATTAATAAAAACTCTTGTCACACCCATTAGTTCAATTTTGTTGTTGTTGTAATTTTGGACAAAAAAAAAGGTGAGGTCATCCAGCCTGAAGTGAGAGGAGAGTACGAAGATAGTGTGAAGGGTCAAGGTCATTGCGGCTACTTATCGAATTCCTCCAGTCTCTCCTTGGAGACCAAGACTTGGTGAGCTTCAAGCAGGAGGGGGGATGAGGAGATTTTATTTTAATTTTATTATTATTATTATTATTTATTTTTTTTTTTTTTTGGGGGGGGGGGGGGGGGGGGTCTCGGCACCACAGGACATGGGTGAGGACATCACCTCTCTGGTGATCGACGGAACACCCCAACGCGCGTGCGCGGCAAACTCCAAGGTCGCCCGTGCCAGTGAGGCGCTTCCTCCCTTGGTAGCTGGAGGCGACAGCAACCACCACCAACTGGTGCAGGCCCCGAGTGACTGGTAGCTCCGCTCCGCTCTCCAAGGCTCGCACACAGCACAACTTTCCCAAACAATTAAACAAAAACAGTGATAAAGAGAGGAAAGAAAGCAATGAGACCTACCGATGATGACGGAATCATAAGAAAGATGGAAAACGGCTAAAACACCAAAACTTTGGAAGTGAATCTCAGTAAAAAAGAGAGAGAGAGAGAGAGAGAGAGAGAGAGAGAGAGAGAGAGAGAGAGAGAGAGCGATAGAGAGAGAGAGAGAGAGAGAGAGAGAGAGAGAGAGAGCGAGAGAGAGAGAGAGATGGAAAGAATAAACGAAGAAAAAAATTTAATCTTATGAATTTTACATCTATTAACTAACAAGATAAAGAAATATGGCGAGTGATGAAAAAACATACAGACAAACAAACATTGAAGGAAATGAAAGTCCAAATCTGACGAATTTACGCGGATCATCCATGTTCGAATCTCTGACTCTTGACCAACCAGACTTGAGTTTAGAGCGCAGCAGCTGGCCAGAGGACTGGAGAAGAGATGCTATTTCTAGACTGATCCGCTGTCCAGGCGACCCAGCCACTAGTCTCATCTCTCCAGACAGATAAAAACTACCCAGCCACTGGTCTCATCTCTCCAGACAGATAAAAACTACCCAGCCACTACTCTCATCTCTCCAGACAGATAAAAACTACCCTGCCACTGGTCTCATCTCTCCAGACAGATAAAAACTACCCTGCCACTAGTCTCATCTCTCCAGACAGATAAAAACTACCCTGCCACTAGTCTCATCTCTCCAGACAGATAAAAACTACCCTGCCACTAGTCTCATCTCTCCAGACAGATAAAAACTACCCTGCCACTAGTCTCATCTCTCCAGACAGATAAAAACTACCCTGCCACTAGTCTCATCTCTCCAGACAGATAAAAACTACCCAGTCACTAGTCTCATCTCTCCAGACAGATAAAAACTACCCAGCCACTTTTCTCATCTCTCCAGACAGATAAAAACTACCCAGCCACTACTCTCATCTCTCCAGACAGATAAAAACTACCCAGCCACTAGTCTCATCTTTTCAGACAGATAAAAACTACCAGGATCAGCTGGCCACTGACTGGTTTCCTCTTACACACACTGAAATGACGCTCTTTAAAATGAAAGCATGAATACAGCAACGAGAAAAAGGTTATCGCAAATACAAATACTGTGGGAAACGACAAGTTGGATCAAAATAAGGAGACGGACAGAAACAGGTTTCGGAACGTTTCTTGCAGATCTTAAGATTGTGTACATTTTGTTTGAAGTCAAACATCCGCTTACTACACATAGATAACATTATAGGGACAAAAATAGTATTTACGATAAATATGACTTCTACTAGCCAAAAGATTATTGAACTATATATATATATAATTATGTGTGTGTGTATGTATATATATATATATATATATATATATATATATATATATATATATATATATGTATATATATCTGTGGCAGGCCTGACTCCATGATATACTAAACAATATTTCCTTGTCGGAAGGTAAGAAAGGGCGGCGCGAAAAACTAAGGATAAAGAAAGAATAACAATGATAGAGCATGTCAATCAGAAGAAGAAAAAGAAAACCTCTCGGAGGAGGAAGAGGGCGGATAGGAGAGAAATGGAAAAACAGATACTGCTAGATGGTAACGCCAGAAACGTTCCAAGGTTTGTGTAGGAGAAGTTCAACAATCACGGCGATTCTGCACGGGTGAGACACCAAAAGACAAAGCATGACGAGCGCTGTGCTCTGAGGACAACCATGGTGCAAACAGCAAAACACTTTCCCTTACAAGAAATCCGGTAAAATTAATGGCAGTCCAGGTAGATGCTGTAAGGATAGAAGAATACAACCTGCAACGTTTATCTGCCAGGAGCTGGCATGAAGCAGGTTCTGGCCCTCACACGAAGCACATCACTAGCAAGCAAGGGCTTGCCCAAGCGTGAAAGGATGATTAGAGTTCTTCGGTCTCAATATAACGGCACGAGAGTCGACAAGTCTTCAATACAGGGAAGCAGGTAAAGCTGACCAACCTTGAGAATCGACGTCACGGACCGGTGGAGAACTAACATACTGAGAGGCAACATTGTGCAATGGCTAGACCAAGCACCAATCCGTCCTAAACAAACAAACGACTCAGATCTGAATAAGCGCTAGTTTCTGCGAAAAATCCTTCATTTGATTTGCAAAGCGGAATACATTTTTCCTCTGGGGATGATGGATTCGTATTTGATAGGAGACACACAGAGAGAGAGAGAGAGAGAGAGAGAGAGAGAGAGAGAGAGAGAGAGAGGCAGAGATAGAGAGACAAAGAGAATTAGATCATTTGTAGAGATGTAGAGCAGTTCCCGCCATTAGCCCTCATCCATAATAGATTCAGCTATTGATCCGCAAGCGTGGACATTTCGACGGGTAGTTCGAAAACACCACGAGAGAGAGAGAGAGAGAGAGAGAGAGAGAGAGAGAGAGAGAGAGAGAGGGGGGGGGGAGGTAGAAACAGAGAGACAGAGAGATATATAGAGAGAGAGAGAGAGAGAGAGAGAGAGAGAGAGAGAGAGAGAGAGAGAGAGAGAGAGAGAGAGAGAGAGAGAGAGAGAGAGAGAGAGAGAGGGCCTCTCAGTAGAGCATCAGATTTAGTTGATTAGATATAGTCCATCTGCTACATAATGATGTCGGCCTTTGTATCATACATTTCAAATTAACCCAGCCAGGCAGGATGGTGGTGAAACTTGAAAGAAAAAAAAATACGATGAGGTCTCCTGCCCGTTCAATGCCGGCCCATCAGATGTGAAGGCAGGCGGTGTGCAGAGAGTTTTGGTACAAGAACAGCTTACTGTCTCGATACTAGCCAGGACTGGGAGGATCTCTAACACGCCACCGATTCCTGCATGCTGAGAGAACGAAACGATGATAAATAGCACTGGGAAGCAACTAGGAATAGAGACCTGGGCTTGCACAGGTTGAGAAGCCATGGGAGATACATATTGGATCAGACATACAAGGATCGGCTAGGCAGACAGCATAACCTTCTTTGACCTGGTTCATTACAGCGCATATCAAGTGGACATACAAGACTTCATTCGCACTGGCATGTTCCAAACAAAGCGAAGGGTGAGACATAAATTACATGAGGTTATCATCTAGCATGTCCGCTGTGATATCAAACTGCTGAGTCAGGCAAGTTTTACTGCTATAACAGAGTTCAGTTTAAACACCTGATACAGTAGCCAGCTATAACCGACTCGTGCTACACCTCGGATCAAATCATCTCAAACAGGATCTGCCTCACGACCCTCTAGAGCTCTGTCACCAGCCCCTGATACAGTAGCCAGCTATAACCGACTCGTGCTACACCTAGGATCAAATCATCTCAAACTAGGCCTGCCTCACGACCATATAGAGCTCTTTCATCAGCCCCTGATACAGCAGCTAGCTATAACCGACTCGTGCTACACCTAGGATCAAATCATCTCAAACTGGACCTGCCTCACGACCCTCTAGAGCTCTGTCACCAGCCCCTGATACAGTAGCCAGCTATAACCGACTCGTGCTACACCCAGGATCAAATCATCTCAAACTGGACCTGACTCACGACCCTCTGGAGCTCTGCCACCAGCCCCTGATACAGTAGCCAGCTATAACCGACTCGTGCTACACCTAGGATCAAATCATCTCAAACTGGACCTGACTCACGACCCTCTGGAGCTATGCCACCAGCCCCTGATACAGTAGCCAGCTATAACCGACTCGTGCTACATCCAGGATCAAATCATCTCAAACTGGACCTGCCTCACGACCCTCTAGAGCTCTGCCACCAGCCCCTGATACAGTTGCCAGCTATAACCGACTCGTGCTATACCTAGGATCAAATCATCTCAAACTGGACCTGCCTCACGACCCTCTAGAGCTCTGCCACCAGCCCCTGATACAGTAGCCAGCTATAACCGACTCGTGCTACACCTAGGATCAAATCATCTCAAACTGGACCTGCCTCACGACCCTCTAGAGCTCTGCCACCAGCCCCTGATACAGTTGCCAGCTATAACCGACTCGTGCTATACCTAGGATCAAATCATCTCAAACTGGACCTGCCTCACGACCCTCTAGAGCTCTGCCACCAGCCCCTGATACAGTAGCCAGCTATAACCGACTCGTGCTACATCCAGGATCAAATCATCTCAAACTGGACCTGCCTCACGACCCTCTAGAGCTCTGCCACCAGCCCCTGATACAGTAGCCAGCTATAACCGACTCGTGCTACATCCAGGATCAAATCATCTCAAACTGGACCTGCCTCACGACCCTCTAGAGCTCTGCCACCAGCCCCTGATACAGTTGCCAGCTATAACCGACTCGTGCTATACCTAGGATCAAATCATCTCAAACTGGACCTGCCTCACGACCCTCTAGAGCTCTGCCACCAGCCCCTGATACAGTAGCCAGCTATAACCGACTCGTGCTACATCCAGGATCAAATCATCTCAAACTGGACCTGCCTCACGACCCTCTAGAGCTCTGCCACCAGCCCCTGATACAGTGAATGTGATAATTGGCTACGGAAATGAAACCGTTTACCATGAGTAACACGGTATGGGGAAGAGAAGAATCGACGATTTATTGATTTTTAAAACAGGCCAAGGATCAACATTTTGCGAGCAGTCAAAGTTGGCGTGTTTGAAAGCATCGAAACTTTAAAATAAAAAAAACTTTGCCCATCTGTGAGAGAAAAACTTTTGCTGCCAGCTTGATGTTACCGGGTTGAGAAAGAAAGCAAACAATGGTTGATCAGATGACATACGACGAAGGTAGAAACTCCTTCAATTCAAAAGAAATTTCAAGCCACACCGGGGAGAGAAGTAGGATAAACTGACACAACGATTTTACTCGACGCCCGTCTATCCCAGTCACTTTCCATAACTGACCCATTTGATTGTCGCTCTGGGGCAGTGAACGTTAGGACGGCTGGCCGTGGGGGAGACATGCTGTATGCGTTGCTGTATAGTGATGGGATGGTGGAGATCGTGGGGCACTACACCAGAGGCGCCGTCAACTGACGCAGCATAACAATCAATGTTGATAACAGGCAGCCAGAGATGGACGATTATCAGCTTATCGACCTTAAACTCGGTGATGGGATGGACACTGAGCAACTTATTCAAAATAACAAAAAAAGGATATTCGAAGTCATCAGTATAGGTGCCTATCGCTTTATTCAGGGGATACACGATTTCAAAATAGAACAGATTTAATCGAATATGCATCCGTCTCTTTTTCAAATCGGTTGGTAATCGAAACCTCCCTCAGCGCTGGGGTGCCACAAATCGTTATCCAATAAATAATCTAATACAGGTGGTTCATTATTATCATGCTTGAGTTGGTTGTGCTGAGTGGACTTTCCACGGCTCGGGCTGGTCACAGCTCGCCGGATCAAATACCAGATCTAGAGACATGCGTGTGGAAATGTGCTTCGTCGATCAAAATATTCTCTACACTGAGGCGATAAACATATCAAGTTTAATCTAATTCAATGGATGCAATCATTTCCTAATGGAAACGCTTAAGTTAAATAATTCAGAATTATAAGTCATGGAGTTCTGCACATAACTAAAATGTTTTTCAGTTCAGTATTTTCCAAATCTAAAATAAAGTAAATCAAACTAAGAGCTGATTTAATTACCTCACACCTGGCGGTCGACTCTGCTACTGACTACTGTACAGCGACAAGGCAAACCAGCAAAGGTATTAGTATTAGAATGAGTAACTATTCACAAAACAGACCAAAACATCAATCAATATCTTCATGGCAAGCGGCAGAAACGGCGATCTCACACTTACCAGGAAAAAACCAAAACCAAACAACTCCACAGCACCCAGCAGGTGGACCTAGTTTTATTCAGCGACAGGGAGAAGCAGGTCTCGGCCTACCAGTCACAGAAGCTAGAGTGACGTCACAGTTGCTACCTCAACACAAGCAAGAACACTGTGACCTACAGGTGTTAGGCTAATCATCTTTAGTAACAACCAGCACGTTCTGCATCACCTTGATAAGAGAGAGAGAGAGAGAGAGAGAGAGAGAGAGAGAGAGAGAGAGAGAGAGAGAGAGAGAGAGAGAGAGAGAGAGAGAGAGAGAGACAGAGAGAGAGACAGAGATGGTTAACAAAAACTTATTAAAAAAAAAAAAAATCAATAACCATGCACCAACAGGTAGCCTACAAAACTAAATAAATAAATGCTCAAAACAATTCTATGCCTTTCCTAATTGACTTTTAGTTAGCGCTTCGGATCATCAGCTTGGGCCGGCGGCAAATCCCTGCTGTTTCCCGAACAAGCGAGCAGTGTCCGTGTCATTCTACACCGTAGCAACACTCCGTCTTCTTCGCCCCACTTGCCACATTCTGTACAAACATGACGCTGTCAAAATGGGCAACTCGGGCTTCTGTCCTTGTACCAGATCGGTGGGTGAGATCTCCTGACCCATTTTCTAAAAGTGCACGACTTGCAAGTAAGTACGCTGCACGATAGATTGGGGCGTCATTCAACCCAGAGAATAGTGAGAGAGAGGAAGCTAGTGCAGCCCTATTCCAAGATAACGTTATGTCTGATCACTGGGATAAAGGGGGGAATGGGGAAGCCTCTTTCTTCTGCCCAAGTCTCTCTTGTATGCCGACTGTGGAGCCATGATTCAAATTCAAACATTTTTTTTTATGGTACACTGGGCCGGTGACGAAAACAATCAATCAATTCAGTATCAGCAGAAGTGGCTGTGTCAAGCATTGCTGCACCGAGCGACCTTCCCTCTCCCCTCCACCGCGGCAGACCAGCGGGCACCCCTCACTGGTACATGTACTAAAAACTATGCCGGGCCGGGCTGGGTGTTTTTGTTTTGCTCCACTCCAAGTTTGCGTCACAGCTTCCTGCAGGCCGTGACTCACCCTGGGATCTGTGGCCCAGTACCCTGAGGGACCTGAGGCCAAGTTGTCAGAATACACAACATTTAGAAACTAAAACTCGGGGCCGAGCACAATTTACGCTTCAAATGTTTGATTCAAGGTAAAACACACTGCATTGCGGCCGGCACCTCTTATACTCTAACAGAATTTGTCGAAGAAGGAAAGTTGTGAAGAATTACATCTTTTATTTATTTTTATTTTTAGTAACACAAACGTCACAGGCCTAAAATTGCAAATTTGCAGCTGAAACGTTAAAAGAAAAAAAAAAATACTCACATCAATAAAGAAAATCGGTCTTGGCATAAACTCCACTCTATAGATATTGATTTTAACACAAGGCGACATGGGCAGGGGAAAAAAGGCAAAAGGAGGAGAGACAAAACAATTCAAGAAAAATGCTGCACTTTACACCGCAAATAGCGCTTTAACTGCTTTTACAATGTACGTTGAGAAAAGATTTAATAGAAAAAGTACATTCTGTTGCCAAAAAATTAATGCTTTGATGCCGTTGTTTATTCTCGTAGGCGGCTGGCTGAATGCCCCGCCTGGTCGGACCATAATCCAGAAGGATTGTGTCGCCTGTGGTCACCGGCGGCCAGCCTGATCAGCTGACTACCATGCAGCACAAAGTAACAGTGCAGGGCCAGATCACGGCCTGGTCGAGCCATAATCCAGCAGGATTGTGTCGCCTGTGGTCACCGGCGGCCAGCCTGATCAGCTGACCACCATGCAGCACAAACAGTGCAGGGCCAGATCACGGCCTGGTCGAGCCATAATCCAGCAGGATTGTGTCGCCTGTGGTCACAGGGCGGCCAGCCTGATCAGCTGACCACCGTGCAGCACAAACAGTGCAGGGCCAGATCACGGCCTGGTCGAGCCATAATCCAGCAGGATTGTGTCGCCTGTGGTCACAGGGCGGCCAGCCTGATCAGCTGACCACCATGCAGCACAAACAGTGCAGGGCCAGATCAGGGCCTGGTCGAGCCATAATCCAGCAGGATTGTGTCGCCTGTGGTCACAGGGCGGCCAGCCTGATCAGCTGACCACCATGCAGCACAAACAGTGCAGGGCCAGATCAGGGCCTGGTCGAGTTATAATCCAGCAGGATTGTGTCGCCTGTGGTCACAGGGCGGCCAGCCTGATCAGCTGACCACCATGCAGCACAAACAGTGCAGGGCCAGATCAGGGCCTGGTCGAGTCATAATCCAGCAGGATTGTGTCGCCTGTGGTCACAGGGCGGCCAGCCTGATCAGCTGACCACCATGCAGCACAAACAGTGCAGGGCCTGAAATAGCCATAATCCAGCAGGATTGTGTCGCCTGTGGTCACAGGGCGGCCAGCCTGATCAACTGACAACCAGCACAAACAGTGCAGGGCCAGATCAGGGCCTGGTCGAGCCATAATCCAGCAGGATTGTGTCGCCTGTGGTCACAGGGCGGCCAGCCTGATCAGCTGACCACCATGCAGCACAAATAATGCAGGGCCAGATCAGGGCCTGGTTGAGCCATAATCCAGCAGGATTGTGTCGCCTGTGGTCACAGGGCGGCCAGCCTGATCAACTGACAACCAGCACAAACAGTGCAGGGCCAGATCAGGGCCTGGTCGAGCCATAATCCAGCAGGATTGTGTCGCCTGTGGTCACAGGGCGGCCAGCCAGATCAGCTGACCACCATGCAGCACAAACAGTGCAGGGCCAGATCACGGCCTGGTCGAGCCATAATCCAGCAGGATTGTGTCGCCTGTGGTCACAGGGCGGCCAGCCTGATCAGCTGACTACCATGCAGCACAAACAGTGCAGGGCCAGATCAGGGCGTGGTCGAGCCATAATCCAGCAGGATTGTGTCGCCTGTCGACAGAGGGCGGCCAGCCTAATCAGCTGACTACCATGCAGCACACAGTGCAGAGCTAGATCAGGGCCTGGTAGACAACTAGCGCACTGATCAAGCTGGAGAAGCTCTTGCCGCTCAAATGGGAAACCTCTCCTCTTCAATATATCCAGAGAGTGGATAGAGTAACCGCTTAATCTAACTGATCTGGACTAGCCCTTGCTCAGCGCACTGCCGCTCGCGGACACGTAGGTGGTTTTCAAAAAGCCACAGGTATTTCTTTGACCGACATTTCACTGGCACAATAAACGCCTGTAACTTCACTTTCTATAATACAAAGATAAGAAGGAATGGTTTTATTTTGTTTGTTCCTTGCTTCACAGAGCCCGTCTAGAATACAGGAGATCTTAGGTCTTTTCGCAAATCATTTTATCAAGCCTGAATTGAGGAGCTGGCCGGTGAGGCAGAGAATCAAAATTAACATAAACATATAAGAGGAGATAGAAAATCGTGTTGGTTTCTTATCCTCTCTTCCCGAGAGTTACCTCATCTCTTCCTCTGTCTGTCTCTCCCTCCCTCCCTCCCTCCCTGTCTGTCTGTCTGTCTCTGTCTGTCTGTCTGTCTGTCTGTCTGTCTCTCTCTCTCTCTCTCTCTCTCTCTCTCTCTCTCTCTCTCTCTCTCAGAATTTCAAAGGAAAATGAAAATAACTCGTAAGATAATACCGAGGCAATATAACTAGGACGTTATATGGTTTTCCTTATCTTAAAAAAAATAAAAAAAATAAAGTAAAGCACGAGTTGAGGCAAGTAAACCACAGAAATAGACTAGACAAAATAAATACAAGAGGAACAGCGCAAACTAGTTGGCTTTCAGCTTTCCGTGTCTAGATCTAGACTCAAATTCTAGAGCTCTGCAAAAGGTGGGTGCCAATTATCTAGATATAGATCAATTTCCCCATCAGCTGAACGAGTGAACACATAGCCCTCACCCCTAGCAACAACCTTGCAGTCTTGCACTCACAAAGACTACAAAGTCTGGCAGACAAGCTGCTACTGCTTGTCTACAAGACACAGGCGCACACACACACACACACACACACGAACGTGCAATTTCCTTCTCTCCTCTTCGACTTGCTGCTCCTGGCTTACTTTCTTTCTTTCCGTTGTCTCCTCTAATAAAAAGGTTGCTGCGTTTTTGTTTTTGTTTTTGTTTTTTTTTGTTTGTTGTTTTTTTTCTCTTACCTGATGTCAGATTTTTTTTCTCTGTTTATCTCCGTATCGAGAATAGAAACTCCACGTAGTATGCAAGCTCTGAGGGAGATGTTTCTAAAAACAATACACCCTGAGCTCATTTAATAACACAAAAGAATGAGAACTAAAAACAATAAAGGCCGAGGTCATTTAATAACACAAAAGACTGAGAACTAAAAACAATAAAGGCCGAGGTCATTTAATAACACAAAAGACTGAGAACTAAAAACAATACACCCTGAGCTCATTTAATAAAACAAAAGTATGAGATCTAAAAACAATAAAGGCCGAGGTCATTTAATAACACAAAAGACTGAGAACTAAAAACAATACACCCTGAGCTCATTTAATAACACAAAAGAATGAGAACTAAAAACAATAAAGGCCGAGGTCATTTAATAACACAAAAGAATGAGAACTAAAAACAATAAAGGCCGAGGTCATTTAATAACACAAAAGAATGAGAACTAAAAACAATAAAGGCCGAGGTCATTTAATAACACAAAAGAATGAGAACTAAAAACAATAAAGGCCGAGGTCATTTAATAACACAAAAGTATGAGAACTAAAAACAATACAGGCCGAGGTCATTTAATGGCACAAAAGAATGAGAACTAAAAACAATACAGGCCGAGGTCATTTAATGGCACAAAAGAATGAGAACTAAAAACAATACAGGCCGAGGTCATTTAATGGCACAAAAGAATGAGAACTAAAAACAATACAGGCCGAGGTCATTTAATGGCACAAAAGAATGAGAACTAAAAACAATACAGGCCGAGGTCATTTAATGGCACAAAAGAATGAGAACTAGAACTAGAACAAGAACAGGAACAGCAACAAGTAGTAGAGATTTCCTTCAACCTCCCCCTCCCCCCAGTCTATCCCGAGCCAATCCCTGGCGGTCTCCTCATCAACGAGGTAATTACACAGGACGAAGCGGGGCGGGGCGGGGCGGGGCTGCTCACGAGGTAAAACCCCGAGCGCGCTGCCTCGTTACATACAGCAACAACATGATGAACAAGAGAGAGCAAAACATCTCATAATGGGAGGGAGAAAGTGCCATTTTTCACTCCAAATTTTAATCTGATCACCGATAGTCCTGAAGCGAATTAAAATTTAAATCAAACACACAAACCGGTCCCAAACAGCGAAGTTTTAAAGACGGGGGGAAGGGGGGAAAAGGTAATGACATTACTAGCCGGTGAACATGTTTCTTCGAAACGAGATATTTTCTCCTCTTGCTGCTTTATTTCGTTTCTTTTACATCTTTCCCCTCCTCTTATTAGGACGAGCTTCATTTTGTAAAAAACTGAATAAAGTTTAATTATCCATTTTCCAAGCGCTATCTAATAGTTCAATTGCATTCTATTTAAAAAGGTGGTTTTATTCCATGCAAGCTTGATAAGTGAAGAAATGCACGTAGTTTTTTTTTTTTTTTTTTTTTTTAATGCTTTACAAATGAGAGCGAGAGCGAGAGAGAGAGAGAGAGAGAGAGAGAGAGAGAGAGAGAGAGAGAGAGAGAGAGAGAGAGAGAGAGAGAGAGAGAGAGAGAGAGAGACATCACATATATATATATTCCCGTTCACCAAAGAAAGTTTTAAAATAGTATAACTCCGCCCATGCACTAGGTTAACCTGTGAAAGCCCCGCCCATGTACTAGGTTAACCTGTGAAAGCCCCGCCCACTCACCACATAGTCGTTGAAGGCGGAGAGGCCAGTGGATTGCCTCCTGAGGTTCTCGTTGTCCAGTGGGTTGGGGGAAAGAGGGGACTTCATGGACTGGGTCGGACTCATCACGTGATTCAGGTTCACATCCACTGTCAGGTGATGGTGAGGGTGTGGGGCGGGGGTGGACCCATGCTTCTGTCCCCCGCCCCCTCCTGCCCCCACCATCCGGCTAGGCACAGCAGCCATCATCTGGTTGAGGTTGTTCAAGTTCAGGACCTGTGTCAGCTCTCGGCTGGTGGGCGGCTGTGAATCTTGCGGTGGCGGCTGAAACTGGTTGATGATATTCTCACAAAGGGGAAGTCGCTGCTGCGGACACCCTGACACTGCAGGGACGGCGTGTGGTGCTGTGGGACGGTGATGGGGTTGATGATGAGGATGGTGGGACACGGTGAACTCCCCACACGGCATTTAGCCTCAGTCTCCTGCCATCCAATCCAAAACGTTTGAAATGAGTTTCAAGCAAGTCCCAACAGCCTCGGAATGCTGTCTCCAGAAGCCTCAGGTTTTTTCCTTGCCGAGGGTAATACACAAATCTGTTGTTTATAAATTAAATCTCGAAATTTCCTTATTTTCTATCAGTCTTTGGAATGGTGAGTCAATAGAACCTATTCCCAAACACGTAATTTGAGTCAGACAACAAAGTCCCCTTAGTGACTGTCATGTTACGCTAAATATCAATTGACGCATGGATTTAAATGTAAACAAAGAAATTCTAAGAAGGCGTCACTGCTAATTGATAGCTCGCACGGGATTTTTTTATATATTAACCACAGTTTCTAACTTGATGCTGCACAGAGGAGCAAACAATACAACAATAGCTATAAATGGATCGGCGTTTTGCGGCGTAAAACTTATGACACTTGTATTCACTGGCCTTTTACCGCCCAACATATCCCAGCAACCGATGGAATCACAGACTGCAATAACCGGAGGAAGACAAAATAAAGATTTAACTCCCTGTATAATAATACTTGTGGGTGTAAGCACAGCTACAAGTTCAACTGCCCTCATATCACATAAATGAAAGATTAAAAAAAAAAATGTCTCTAACCTGAAAAAAAATTCGGCTTAAATCTTTCCCAAAAACTTCACGGAATCTAGTTTTTCCCTTCCTTATAATACTTATGATCTGTGAAAAAATCGTTTTCTACTTCAAAAGCACGACCAGTTTAACATGATACAGCACGTGTTTCCTAATCTTTCCGCGATTACAGGATGGAGACATGTTCAGAGCAGGCTTCAGAAGCCGGGATTACAGCCCAGACACTCCGACCCGGGTACAGGGCGAGCTTCCCTGACCAGCATCAACTTTACCTGGTGGTTTTATTTTATCTCGAAAAGATTGTTTCCTATTGAAATGCGAAAACCTCAAATATTATTTCACATCTCTTGCGACCAAGAGACCGTCAAACAGTTGGACAGCAGTTTTTACAGAGGAGAGGAGGGAGGAGAGAGAGAGAGAGAGAGAGAGAGAGAGAGAGAGAGAGAGAGAGAGAGAGAGAGAGAGAGAGAGAGAGAGAGAGTGTTCACTTGGATTGGTTAGAATCAATAGTGCAGGAGCGTTGCTCCATCACAGAACCAAGCACGGTTCCAGGAACACAGGTTCCCCAGCCTCAACTTTCCGATGTAAATCAATACACTTAGCCTCAAGGCTCGTATTCTATATTTACTGTTATATTAAAAAAAAAAAAAAAAAAAAAAAGATCAAATCTGGTCTCACTGAGCCCATTAAAGAATCAATCCAAATGATGCTCACTCCGTGACGCACTAAGAGAGCTTGGACAGACCAGTTAGCTGCTGCTAGATGATGTACACATCCGACCTAGGCTTAGCTCACACTTAACTGCAACTGTTACCTGAAACTACTGTAGAAGTTTCTCCTACTAAAACGGTGGTTATCCTTAGCGGCTTAAGGCGTGAACTACCGGAATAAAATACTCTGAAACACGAGCTCTTGAAAGAAATGAAGTTTAGATAATCATGTGTGAAAAGCTTCGGTCGGAAATCTATGAAACACAAACTAGAGATGCAACGCTGCACTGGCTTCATGTGTCTAAGATTGTAAACAGTGTAACTGTAGCACATCCAAGAGAGAGATTAATCAGTACATCGAGCTAGATTGGGTCAACACTTGGAAATCGCCACACCACACAGAGAGCTGCCAGATTTTACTCCGGCCAAAGTCACGTGCGATTCATACAATACAAATCGTATACTCATGGCTGAACACCTGGACCGCAATCTACCATCATCAAGTGATGTGAGGCGTCACGAGATAGCAAGAACCGATAGTCAGAGGACGATCGGCGTCACGAGATAGCAAGAACCGATAGTCAGAGGATGATCGGCGTCACGAGATAGCAAGAACCGATAGTCAGAGGACGATCGGCGTCACGAGATAGCAAGAACCGATAGTCAGAAGATGATCGGCGTCACGAGATAGCAAGAACCGATAGTCAGAGGACGATCGGCGTCACGAGATAGCAAGAACCGATAGTCAGAGGACGATCGGCGTCACGAGATAGCAAGAACCGATAGTCAGACTAGGCGTGAAGAATGTTATGAGAGCAGAGTATATAAGTAATAGCACTGAGTCACGCAAGGCTACAGTATCACAGACTAGGCGTGAAGAATGTTATGAGAGCAGAGTATATAAGTAATAGCACTGAGTCACGCAAGGCTACAGTATCACAGACTAGGCGTGAAGAATGTTATGAGAACAGAGTAGATTAGAAATAGCACTAAGTCACGCAAGGCTACAGTATCACAGACTAGGCGTGAAGAATGTTATGAGAGCAGAGTAGATTAGTAATAGCACTGAGTCACGCAAGGCTACAGTATCACAGACTAGGCGTGAAGAATGTTATGAGAGCAGAGTAGATTAGTAATAGCACTGAGTCACGCAAGGCTACAGTATCACAGATTAGGCGTGAAGAATGTTATGAGAGCAGAGTATATAAGTAATAGCACTGAGTCACGCAAGGCTACAGTATCACAGACTAGGCGTGAAGAATGTTATGAGAGCAGAGTATATAAGTAATAGCATTGAGTCACGCAAGGCTACAGTATCACAGATTAGGCGTGAAGAATGTTATGAGAGCAGAGTAGATTAGTAATAGCACTGAGTCACGCAAGGCTACAGTATCACAGATTAGGCGTGAAGAATGTTATGAGAGCAGAGTATATAAGTAATCGCACTGAGTCACGCAAGGCTACAGTATCACAGACTAGCCGTGAAGAATGTTATGAGAGCAGAGTAGATTAGTAATAGCACTGAGTCACGCAAGGCTACAGTATCACAGATTAGGCGTGAAGAATGTTATGAGAGCAGAGTAGATTAGTAATAGCACTGAGTCACGCAAGGCTACAGTATCACAGACTAGGCGTGAAGAATGTTATGAGAGCAGAGTAGATTAGTAATAGCACTGAGTCACGCAAGGCTACAGTATCACAGATTAGGCGTGAAGAATGTTATGAGAGCAGAGTATATTAGTAATAGCACTGAGTCACGCAAGGCTACAGTATCACAGATTAGGCGTGAAGAATGTTATGAGAGCAGAGTATATTAGTAATAGCACTGAGTCACGCAAGGCTACAGTATCACAGATTAGGCGTGAAGAATGTTATGAGAGCAGAGTATATTAGTAATAGCACTGAGTCACGCAAGGCTACAGTGTGACAGACCGGGCTTGAAGTTTTGTATGAGAGCAGAGTATGCACGTGAAGAATAGGTGAGAAAGAGGCAAAATAGCAGAGAACCTGAGCGAAGCAGAAATGAGAGAGAGAGAGAGAGAGAGAGAGAGAGAGAGAGAGAGAGAGAGAGAGAGAGAGAGAGAGAGAGAGTCCGGACTATCAGAGTCAATTACTGCAGAGTTTACACAAACCCGTGTGACGCACGCAGCAAACCGTGGATGACGCTGACTTCCATTGTCTCATTATCTCTATCGTCTGGTCCTCCCTCTGTCAAACTGTTCCTCTATTTTCCTCTTTCGTTCGGTCTACTGATCCTCTGTCCCTTCATATGTAGATTCGATAGTTTTCTGTCTCTCTTACCCTTCCCCCATCCCACTCCCCAGTGATTGTTCCGAGCAACCTTGGCCCGTCCAGTCAACACCACTCATTTTCCCTAGTCTAAAGGGCAGTGTTTTTTACCCCCCCCCCCCCCCCCCCCCCGGGCCAGGTCTTCTGAGCCCGAGTCTCGATCACCTCGAATACTGTCGTCGAGATCGATAAGAACACACACACACACACACACACATGTATACTGCTCCTCCCCAACACCAATAGCTGAGAGAGGAACTGGCACTTCTACATGTTGATGGTCCTCACGACCACTCACTGACGGTCTTCAGGTGTTGCCATCTTTTGATCTCAGAGCGCGAAGAGCTGTGGTGGAAACTTAGAAGCGAGAAGTTAAGAGCTGCTATAATCATCAGTTACTTCATTTCTCCACGGTATTAAACTGAAAGGGCAACAACTGCCCGATGGGAATCACGTAGATAGGCAGTACCGGCGGGACATAATCCTTCAGGTTGGGATACAAACTGAGAGAGAGAGAGAGAGAGAGAGAGAGAGAGAGAGAGAGAGAGAGAGAGAGAGAGAGAGAGAGAGAGAGAGAGAGAGAGAGAGAGAGAGAGAGAGTGGGAGGGAGAGAGAGAGAGAGCTAGAGTGGCCGTGGGTAAACAAGCCACCTGCTGTGACCCTTTCAGGTCAAGCCGAGTATCACACCTACAATGGCCTTCAAGGTCAGCAAGGTACAGGGGGCCAGCATGTGAAACCAATAGAGAAGACTAGATGTAAAGCTGGGCATTGCGAGTGGAGGCCAAGCAGCGTCCAATTGTTGGAAATCATCGCTGAAAAACATCCCTCTTCGAATAAACGCGTGGAGCGCCTGGCGCGGTCTTTGGAACCGATTTGAAATAATAATAATAAAATATATATGAAAACAGGAACAACGAAAACAACAACAACAACAATGATAATAATAACCACATCTATACGCTTATGAATTGAGATAACCCAACAGTGTGATTGTCCCATGCTGATTCTGTCAGCACAGTTAGGTCAAGGAGATGACAGCGCAAGCCACCGATCTGTTATATATAAAACCTTCCTCGGAGAAAACCTTTCTAGAGCTTCGCTCCCAAGGCGTGCCCGAGTGCCATTTGTTACATCTCTACGGTCACGAGGCAGAGCAACATTAAGCGGTCCCTCACATGTTAATCTACTTATTAATATTTTTTATGTCTCATTCTCACTTAATGTTTCATTCGTCTCCGTCTACCACACCACCCTTCGCTGTGTTCATACATCTGGTGTGTCCATTGTTTAGTTTGACAGCTTCTGGCAACAACACTGACCAGCGGTCAAACTTCTCCCACCGGCCTCAGCACTTCAAGATCGGGGACCGTCAAACTGGTGGTCAACAACAACGCTTCACATGAACACTCCCCCCCCCCTTTTTTTTTCTATCTGTCTGTCTGTCTCTGTTTCTTAGACTTTAAGGTCAACATAGCTTTATTCTTAAATCTAGAGGAAAGGACGAAGCTCATGCAAACTTCTATTCTTTGTGACTTTCGCATGCAAAAACGAAGGAAAAACAACAACATAAAACAGCTCGTCATGAAAAACAAAGTCCCCTCACCTTAGATATAATTTTAAAACCGTTCCATTTCACCTGCTACCGCTATTACTGCTGCTGCTGTTACCGCTTTTACTGCTGCTGCTACGACAACGACAACAACAACAACAACAACAACAACAACAACAACTACTACTACTACTACTACTACTACTACTACTACTACTACTAGTATTACTGCTGCTGCTGCTGCTACTACTACTACTACTACTACTTCTACTACTACTACTACTACGTCTACTATTAGTATTACTGCTGCTGCTGCTGCTGCTGCTGCTACTACTACTGCTACTACTACTACTACTGCTACTACTACTACTGCTACTACTACTACTACTACTACTACTACTACTACTACTACTACTACTACTACTACTACTACTACTACTACTACTACTACTACTACTACGTCTACTGCTATTACTACTAATACTAGAATGTTACATCAATGACAAGCATTTCTAAATTATTATTATTATTCTTGTTATAAATAAATAAATATAAAAAAAAAGCAACATCAAATTAAGAAGGGCTGCAACACGCTATAGCTCCTCCCCGAATCAACAAAAAACAGTGTTGTTCTTCACCTTACTCAGACCTGAGCTCCACAAAAATAGCTGCATATCAGCTTTAAGATCTGATCAGGTCATCTTGATCCTACACTGAGGGGAGAGAGAGAGAGAGAGAGAGAGAGAGAGAGAGAGAGAGAGAGAGAGAGAGAGAGAGAGAGAGGGAGAGAGAGGGGGAGAGAGAAAGAAAGAGAGAGAGAGAGGGGGGGGAGAGAGAGGGGGGTGAGAGAGGGAGAGAGAAAGAGAGAGAGAAAGAGAGAGAGAGAGAGGGGGGTGAGAGGGTGAGAGAGAGAGAGAGAGAGAGAGAGAGAGAGAGAGAGAGAGAGAGAGAGAGAGAGAGAGAGAGAGAGAGAGAGAGAGAGAGAGAGAGAGAGAGAGAGAGAGAGAGAGAGAGAGAGAGAGAGAAGGTTGAAGGGCATCTTAACTCCAGACAGTTGAAGTAATACGCTCCGGCAAATGGCGACCACTGCACTGACGAGTCTTCAAGAATGGATACCATGTATCGACATTTGCTCGATGTGCAGCGAATAAATCTAAATGTCACATTTCGACAAGGAGGGCAGAGGCGACCCCGCTCCCAATGACTTATCCACTTTTTGGCGACACAGAGTCGCCGTCAATAAAAAGTAATACTACATACAACAAGCGCTCTCCATGCGCGGCTATCTCATGTAATCCTTTCACGGATTGAGGACAAACACTTATGACACTTTGATAACAATGTTCTAGTTAAGAGATAAAGTTGGTCACGATGCCCGACAGATGAAGACAGGAAGAGATGACAACCATCAATATACCATAACATAAAACTGTTTGTCCCATCGAAAAAGTAAACACTTTTACTGAGTTGTGCAATTCTAAAAAAAAAAATATCCGCCCTCCTGTCAAACAACCTAAGATCTTCAAAAGTTTTTTTTCTCTTGATGTTTGTAATAACATATTGCTCGGTATAAGATTTACAGTAACAAGGGCTCTCACAAGTGATTTGCAAATCATTTATTGAACTTGCCAGGTCAATACATTTGAGAGAGAGAGAGAGAGAGAGAGAGAGAGAGAGAGAGAGAGAGAGAGAGAGAGAGAGAGAGAGAGAGAGAGAGAGAGAGAGAGACTGAATTAAGCATCTGACTTAGACTGAAGAAGCCTAATGGTGTCGACTTGTTACCTCTCAAGAAAAAAGCAACGGGAATGAGAAGAAGAAGAAGAAGAAGAAGAAGAAAGAAAGAAAGAAAGAAAGAAAGAAAGAAAGAAAGAAAGAAAGAAAGGAAGAAAGAAAGAAGAAAAACTGTGGAGGCGGAAAAAGAAAAAAGATCCTTGTTTCTCAAGGAATCTTGTCATGTGAGTGGTCAAGAAGGAACAAGTTAGGTTAGGTGGGAACATTTCACATGAGAACTCACCATCAGAAAAGCAATTTTGCACTCCATCCGTTGATGACCTCCCTATATCAAACTAAACGTTCCACGATCTAGATCGATTAAAGCGCAAGATGTTTTACAGAAACTCTGGGCTCTACGCCAGAAGATGTAGAGGAGAACTGCCGCGGACTCATCACCCTAACCTAACTGGTTTTTAGTGTTGCGGCGGTCTATCGCTGTGTATCACCCACTTAACTTGTGTTGGAGGGGGAAGAATAACTCGAGTCAGCCGACTGCCCACGTCACACAGGGAAAATCCGCAATGAGAATGTCCGTAGAGACCCACTGATCATGTCGTGGGGTCACAAAGACAAGCTCCAATGGATTTCATACTCTGCCATCCTCATCATTCTCGCAACGTCTCAAAGACGATTGACAATACCCCACACTAACAACAATCGATCAGTGTGTTCGACTTAACTACATGGGACGTCCGATACAGTACAAAAAGTATACTCTCTCTCTCTCTCTCTCTCTCTCTCTCTCTCTCTCTCTCTCTCTCTCTCTCTCTCTCTCTCTCTCTCCTTTTTTTGTACTGAAAGTGTAGTCCTATTCTGCTGAGGTAGTAGTTGCTTGAATTATTCTGAAATGGTAAGCAGTAAACAATTCTTTGATTTTAACGAGAACGAATCTCTTAAGTCCTGTAATCTTTAAGTTCTAGGAAGAAAGGAGTCATCAGGACATGAGCCTACCGTAAGAAGTGATAGGATACCGTGTAAAACATTCCGAGAAAAGCGAAATAGCGGGAAAATCCGTACTGGCGTATTGCATTAATTTTAGAAACACGCCATTGCATAAAAATAGTTACGGGCACCCAGCCAAGACGATGATAGGCTGTGGTACAGATTTCTGAATTTTGTTTTTTCTTCTCTTTTCTCGGAGAGAAAGAAAAGGCAGATAGGCAGAGCAGCAGCAGCTGAAGTAGTAGTAGTAGTAGTAGTAGTAGTAGTAGTAGTAGTAGTAGCAGCAGCAGCAGCAGCAGCAGCAGCAGCAGCAGTAGTAGTAGTAGTAGTAGTAGTAGTAGTAGTAGTAGTAGTAGTAGTAGCAGCAGCAGCAGCAGCAGCAGTAGTAGCAGTAGCAGTAGCAGTAGCAGTAGTAGTAGTAGTACCACCCTGCAATGGCTTCTATTTCCATGCAAATAAAACTTTTTAAGGATTTTTTTTTACATGTGAAAAGTATAACCGCGGCCCACGGACCAGGCACATGGCTAACCTGCATTATTGTGTACATGTTGATCTCCAACGTGCCTTACGGTATTGCATAACGCGGCCTCGCGCATTCCTGGATATTCTGGAGAACAATGTTTGACTGCTGCCTGTGTGAAGGCGAGACTAGTGAGCCGAGGAGCTGTGCTGCTGTGAGGCTGTTAGCTCCCCCTGCCACAGGGGCTCCGCCTCCAGCGCTGATCACGTTGTATTCCATATGGCCTGGCTGATAGCACCCCTCACGAGTTACTGCCCGTTGCCAAACCACGGCTGGGTGAGAAGGGAGCTTTCCACAGTACAGGTAAATAATTCCGCTCATAAAATTTTACCTGCTTACCAAATCTTATTAGATCTAGGTGCGATCTTCCCAAGAGAGGCAAAATTTCTCCCCTTTACTGAAGGGTGACCTAAGAGTCTGTAACTGTGAGCATGAGAGGTAAGACTGCCGTAAGATTCTAGATCTGAGCTGGGAGTTGCTTTCGACTTTGCACCCAATCCTGAACTTTCTTCTTAGCGATAGTCAAACGCAACAGGAAAATTAGGCAACCCACGATTTGTTTTCCCTCTACCCAAGTTCCTGATTATATTCTAGCATCCCCAGGGTGATGGCAGAGCTAGTGCTGGACACATTGACTGTCACACCACAGTCTGCATCGCGCCATGCCGCCCCGATAACAATACATTGACAGTCACACCACAGTCTGCATCGCGCCATGCCGCCCCGATAACAACACATTGACAGTCACACCACAGTCTGCATCGCGCCATGCCGCCCCGATAACAACACATTGACAGTCACACCACAGTCTGCATCGCGCCATGCCGCCCCGATAACAACACATTGACAGTCACACCACAGTCTGCATCGCGCCATGCCGCCCCGATAACAACACATTGACAGTCACACCACAGTCTGCATCGCGCCATGCCGCCCCGATAACAACACATTGACAGTCACACCACAGTCTGCATCGCGCCATGCCGCCCCGATAACAACACATTGACAGTCACACCACAGTCTGCATCGCGCCATGCCGCCCCGATAACAACATATTGACAGTCACACCACAGTCTGCATCGCGCCATGCCGCCCCGATAACAACACATTGACAGTCACACCACAGTCTGCATCGCGCCATGCCGCCCCGATAACAACACATTGACAGTCACACCACAGTCTGCATCGCGCCATGCCGCCCCGAGATAACAACACATTGACAGCCACACCACAGTCTGCGTCGCGCCATGCCGCCCCAATAACAACACATTGACAGTCCCACCACAGTCTACATCGCGCCATGCCGCCCCGATAACAATACATTGACAGTCCCACCACAGTCTGCATCGCGCCATGCCGCCCCGATAACAACACATTGACAGTCACACCACAGTCTGCATCGCGCCATGCCGCCCCGATAACAACACATTGACAGTCCCACCACAGTCTGCGTCGCGCCATGCCGCCCCGATAACAACACATTGACAGTCACACCACAGTCTGCATCGCGCCATGCCGCCCCGATAACAACACATTGACAGTCACACCACAGTCTGCATCGCGCCATGCCGCCCCGATAACAACACATTGACAGTCACACTACAGTCTGCATCGCGCCATGCCGCCCCGATAACAACACATTGACAGTCACACTACAGTCTGCATCGCGCCATGCCGCCCCGATAACAACATACTGACAGTCACACTACAGTCTGCATCGCGCCATGCCGCCCCGATAACAACACATTGACAGTCACACCACAGTCTGCATCGCGCCATGCCGCCCCGATAACAACACATTGACTTTCCCACCACAGTCTGCATCGCGCCATGCCGCCCCGATAACAACACACTGACAGTCACACCACAGTCTGCATCGCGCCATGCCGCCCCGATAACAACACATTGACAGTCACACTACAGTCTGCATCGCGCCATGCCGCCCCGATAACAACATATTGACAGTCACACTACAGTCTGCATCGCGCCATGCCGCCCCGATAACAACATATTGACAGTCACACTACAGTCTGCATCGCGCCATGCCGCCCCGATAACACGCGCAGAATGCTGGTACTGCGAGGCATTGTTCCCGACTCATCAACTTTCCAAGTTTTCTGCTCACTATCAGTTTCGCTTCCCAGTATCTTAAGGATCTACTCGACCTTAAGCCAGCTCTCTCTCTCTCTCTCTCTCTCTCTCTCTCTCTCTCTCTCTCTCTCTCAGTTTCACCTGACAGCATCTAGATATTAATTCAGTGTGAGTCGCGACACTTGAACACGAGTGACGCTGGTGATAAGCAGGCGAGAAGAGCACGCAGCCGGGGTTAGAGTTCAAATCTAGGGGGAATCAAGCGCCTATGATAGGAGCATGTGTGGCCTGCACTGATAGTGCATAGAATGGACATCTTGACTGAGGGGCGTCCTAGCAGCCGGGGTTAGAGTTCAAATCTAGGGGGAATCAAGCGCCTATGATAGGAGCATGTGTGGCCTGCACTGATAGTGCATAGAATGGACATCTTGACTGAGGGGCGTCCTAGCAGCCGGGGTTAGAGTTCAAATCTAGGGGGAATCAAGCGCCTATGATAGGAGCATGTGTGGCCTGCACTGATTATAGCATGTGTGGCCTGGACTGATAGTGCATAGAATGGACATCTTGACTGAGGGGCGTCCAACTGTCACTTAACATCATATCTCTAGTGTCGCTATGTGCGGCGCCAGACGACACACGGCCTTCACGCTTGCACTGATCAGCACTGTTTATCACGACACGGTGACCTCCACTTACATAATCATCCTGAGAACAGCAATTAAAAAACAAAACAAAACAAAAACCGCCCCGCAAGGCAGATTTAAAACACGCAGGGACTACATTCTGATCTAGACCCGCTGCTAATTGAAATCTTTCTTATCCCACTAGCCAACAAGACTTAGTGTGGCGAGACGCAAAACTTGACCACGAGAAAATTTCCCTGGTAAATATGCACACGGCCAAAGGAGAGGTAACGTGCGTTTATGTCATTTATGGGTTTCTCGGGCAGGAACAAGACACTCCTCGTGAGAGATTGATGGGCGAATCGTACTGATAGAGTCTGCCCATTAGATATGGAGAGTGATGCCAAGAGCTAAACAAGTGAAACAACGCGTAGTATTTCTGAGAAATCCTTAGGACGAACATGACAGTAAGTCCTCTAATCTTCCTATCAGTTTTAGTCTTCCTTTATATGCAGCGTTCAACAAAACAAAAAGAACAACAACAACAACAACAACAACAACAACAACAACAACGACTACCAGTGGATATCGACTTCGAGATGAAGAGTGACCATTCGATAAGTGAAACTCGGGTCATCCAAACAACAGATCGAGATCTGTGAACAATGACGCTAGCGCTGCGAAGAGCGAGAGGTGTAAGGGCCAAGTAGGCGTGTGACCTTGAGGCCAGCCGGTAGTTTTCCGCTGAAGGCGGCCGACCTGTGTCACTGGCATGACACTAGTGACAGCCACGGGCAGGGGCTGCTAGCGCTACACTATCTAGACTGCTCTACTCTACTCTAGTCTGGCCTAACTAGAGCGTGGTGACACGACTGTCTCAGGCAGAATACAAACAACTCGGGAGTGAAGAGTGACAAGCAACAGTTTCTACATTTAATTAAAATCTTCACACACGATCCTCGATTCGTGAAGACTTTATTTATAGATCTCTCGATTCGTAACGAAAAATTACTTGAGTTGTTCGGTAAAGTTTACTTACAGTTAAAAACTTTCCAGAACGTCCACAATTGAAAATGCGAGTGCACCAACAAGAAAATACATAATATAAAGCCATTAGGATAAAACATGACAATAACTGACTTAACACTCTATTTTCCGTTGTGTAGGGAAGTCCAGTCCACCTGATCCAATGATATGAAAACGAGAACACCACTATAAACAAACCTTGATTCGTCACATAGCGAGTAGCGAGTAGCGAGTGCGAGAGACGCAGATCTCAGCCAGAAGTGGCCCACGCCAAGCCTGGCTCGGCTATTATGTAAGCTTACATCTCGCCAGTCTCTTCCTAGCGCGCGGCGTTCGCTTCCACTAGCCTAAAAATAGCGCGCGGCGAGACGCAAGCGATCATCTGATTGGAGAGAGAGAGAAAGAGAAAGAGAAAGCCAATCACAGGCAGCTTTACCGTCTCTCTCTCTCTCTCTCTCTCTCTCTCTCTCTCTCTCTCTCTCTCTCTCTCTCTCTCTCTCTCTCTCTCTCTCTCTCTCTCTCTCTCTCTCTCTCTCTCTCTCTCTCTCTCTCTCTCTCTCTCTCTCTCCCCTTCCCCTTTTTTTCCAGGTGAAGGCAGAGCCAGACCTCCACAGTAGTGCTAAGGCCTACTTTCTTACGACCCAGATTGTACATGGGTCAAGGGAGGCAAATGAGGACAGCCCACGTCACGGCATAATTGCAGATTCACGGAAGAAAAATAGAGTGATGTAATTTACAGCTGAAGGAAACGAGTTAGGGAAAACAAAAACAAAACAAAACCAAAAAAAAAAAAAAAAAAAAAGGAAAGAGGGGGGGGGGGGAGAGATAAGGAAGAGATCTAAGATTAAGAATGTGTGTGTGTTTGAGTAAGAGTGGACCAGAACTAATAAACGCCCTCAAGGCGATATTTAAACAAAGTAAAAGGGGGAAGAAGAAGAAGAAGAAAAAGAAGAAGAAGAAAGAGAAGAAGAAGAAGAAGAAGAAGAAGAAGAAGAAGAAGAAGAAGAAGAAGAAGAAGAAGAAGAAGAAGAAGAAGAAGAAGAAGAAGAAGAAGAAGGAAGAGAATGAGAAGAAGGAGAAGAAGAAAAAGAATAAAAGAGAGAGAGGGGACTGGGGAGAAGAAGAGAGAGATAGAATGACTGAATGAATGATTGGATGAGAACATGAAAATAATAACGAGGGTTTCCCGCAAAACGATAATAATAATAATAATAATAATAATAATAATAATAATAATAATAATAATAATAATAATAATAATAATAATAATAATAATAATAATAATAATAGAAACTGCAAGAGGCTAATCCTAGAATTGTGTACAGATTTCACATTTTCCTCCAATGCAATGCTCTTCTCTCGTACCGCCATGGTTACAACTTAGTTTGTTTCGACAAGTGGGTAAGAATGGGGTATGAAAACGAGCAATGTAAGAGGCAGGTTAACTGAGACGGGTGCCGGCAAAGCGTAACTACGGCCGACCGGTAGAACTCAGCATATCTGACAGCTAGGGAAGCTACTGCACGGATCTGTGTTTACAGTCCTTCACTGGTGATCTCGACGTTAAGCCGGGAACAGGGCGCTTACAGTAGACCCACACAGCCACTAGAACGTTCCTGTACACAGGAGACACTAAGAAAATAATGACAGTATGAAGAGAATCAACTTTTCTAGATCTACACCGCGGGACCCGTTGGGTGTAGCCTTGCGCAGCAAAACACACAAACGCCCACACTAAAAGACCAAGTGAAAACATTCACCCACCCAGTACTGGTAGGATTATATGGTCGGAAGGGAGCGGGGGTATATAGTTTGACAACACAAGGCAGGGCACTCTTGGCCGATGGCCGATGGATAAGGTGATCAATTATTTCTCTTCCATTCAGTCTTGCAAGTCATAATCTAGAACTACACTGCAAGCCGACAGATCATGCGCAGACACCAATACACCGACAAGCCAGCTGTCTAGAGTGATGACGGCAGAAGATCAAACTACATGCTGTTATTATAAACAGTAAAGAGTTGCACTTTTAAAACCCAGGTAGTGAATGGTCGCGTATCGGGTGGGCGGAGCTTGTTTAGGCCTCCTAGGTCTGCCATGCTCACACCAGACTGGCTCGGTCTACTCCGGTAAGCCACGGGTTGACAACAACACTCATAATGCTGGTTGGCTATAAAACAAAACAAAACAAAACAAACGGAAACTCCATGGCAGGTGTCTCGCTGAACCGAAGCACGGCTTAAGAGAGGAATCTAAACTATTCTCTTTGCTCTGTGTCTACACCGTCCACATGAGCCACCTGAGGCATGACCTCATCCACTGGACCAATAGCAAGAGTCGCTCTCCGCTAACAACTACCACCTGAATCGAATGCAGTCAGCGCTGCGCACTCTCAAGAAAAATCGGTCAAAAAGGAAAAAACAAACAAACAAGCAAACAAACAAAGAAAAATGCCAAAGAGGCTGCAGGGTAGCATTAATTCTTGGCGTCCTAAATCAGGGCGGCCGTATGACGTAGGCACCTCAGCTTCGCCCGTTTGGCGTGCTCACACGGTGCCCCGAGTCACGTGATTCTACATGACTGAAGCCAGGGCAGTGTTGGAGCTCTCCACTGCCTGCTGCACTACCGCCATGATCAGGTGAGGCAGACACGAGAAATGGTTCAAGTCAGAACAATTAATAGTACAGACACCCCCCCCCCCCCACATACACACACCGCCACCAGTTCCTAATCTCTCTCGCTCTCTTTCCCCACCGCCATTTCTTCCAAATTAACTGGAACTACACATTCAAGCAATCCAGTGACACCTTCCACTTGTAAGTCGCTGTTTTCAGACCTGATTTTCTTTGAGTTGTCACTCAGTAGCCTACCTGAATCACATGATTTCTGAAAGTTCTAATCCCAAGATCAGTGTAACGTGCCCTGCCTGATTTTATCGAAGAATTTTGTTCCAGACCCTCGACTGGTCTTCTGGTCCATACAAGTCACTGTGGGTTTTCGTATCATACATGTCTAGGATTAAAAAAAAAATAGAGAGGGGTAAAGAGAACTGGCAAGCATTATTTTATTATCAGTGAAACAGAAGGCTGTGGACAAGAACTCGAACCCGGGACAAGAAAGTCATGAACTCGGAAGCGGTCAGTGGCAACTTACCCAGGCCAGAGAGAGACATACAAGAATGTGACCCAGAAAGAGCAAACTACATCACGTGACAGTGCCTCTATAGAATGAGACCCACAAGCTGGACAACAAGAAAACTGACAGCACCACCTGGCACATGTTTGACCAGTTTCTTGCCTTGATCGGCTTAGGTCGAGTTAAACCGTTGTGTAACCATCTGGTCAGAGCTGGCACTAATGGAATGGCGCGGAACAGGCACGGCAAGCCCGCCAGTCTGTAAGCCCCTCTGAGTGGCCCCTTGTTTACATTCAAATGGGAAACTCTTCCACATCCACGGACAAAATGAAAACTGGTGCAGCAGGTCTATAAAATTCACACGTCACTGCTACCTACGATTTAGACTGATGATGATTGTGTAGCATATATAATTATTAAAAAAAAAAAAAAAAACAATCTTCGTTCTGCAATGCGGCAGTCGAGCCCTGGGTCTCCGAAAGTCGTGACAGTGATGGTTGGTTGTTCTCTCGTCCGACACACCCTCTGGGCTATACGCGCTGTGGTTCGGTCTGATTTTTAAACCCTCTCTCCAAGTCGACCAGCGCTTGAGAGACCAACCTGGCCCTCTATACAGCTGCCTATTTTCAGCCCCCCGCCCTGATGGGAATACTTGGCGCAATGTTGTAACATCTCGAGACTATTAGACTTCCGTCAGGCCTTTCTAGAACTGATTAGATGGAACCCGACGGCGCTGCCAGACAGCCAAAGACAGGATCCGAACCCGAGATCTCCGTAATTTACCGCCCGAGGTGTCAGCTGGTAGCCCTGAGCCGTTCTGTAAGCCAGCAACCATCTTTGTCTCACAATAAGTTGCTATAATTATCCTGTTGGTTGGGAACAGTTTTCCCTTTGTATTCTGACAGGAAAACGACTCTCGATAGCGAGGCGTGAATCTTCTGAACAGTCTGGCGCAGAGTCTGGAGCACGTTTAGAATATTATATTATGCCTTTTAGTTGTTTTCTTTTTTTTTCCCCTAAAACTAACACGAGTGGTCTAGTCACCTACTTTACATCGCTTTAAGAGAGCGAGAGAGATTTAGAACTATATTGGGTGAGCGTCATCAGCAGGAACAAAGACTGTTCGATAAAAATTATAGGACAGGAGTCCGTAGTCATGGGTTTCTTCTCTAGTTCTGGAGATTAACTCATTATGAACTCTAAACTCGCACATTTCTCGTTAACGTGTTTCATAGATGGTGATAGTGACAAAACAGTTTATCTGCCTGAGTAGTAAAGTATAGCCTTCTAACCCAAACAACAATTGAAGTAGGCGGTGCAACACTGCTACAGCAAGGGGCACAAGGGAAGAAAAGATGCCGTATGGGGAAAATAGAGATGTTAGATCTGAAAGAGTGAGGAATGATGGATGTCGAATGTGAGTGAGTGAGAGAGAGAGAGAGAGAGAGAGAGAGAGAGAGAGAGAGAGAGAGAGAGAGAGAGAGAGAGAGAGAGAGAGATCACCGCCGATCCCTAGACTAGCATTCTGAAAGCCAGAAAACTAATTAGTCTGTGACAAGTCACCAATTGCCGCCACACCCTAGCTGGTTGATTTCTCTATCACACGGAATGGTGTGCTTTTAAGTCAAACAACAACAACAACAACAACAACAACAACAACAACAACAACAACAGCTGCACTGAGAGAAATGCATCAGTTCTGAAAGCTAGCGGAAAGCCCTGATAATCTTCCTTTGATTAACAAAATTCAGCGTTATCTATTAAAAATATTCAAAGCCTGCACTTACCATAGCCCTGCCATCTAGGTTCACAGCACGGTAACATACATACATCATAAATCAGACAAGCGATACCACTACCCGAAGGACAAACGCTAGGCGGGACAAAACCAGCGTACATGTAGCACATTTCAGCAAACCGCCGTCACTTTGTTAGATTACATTCTACTGTAGAGAGAAAACTGTCCGGTCCGTTCTTGTTCAAACTTTGGATTCTATTCTATGTAGTTTTGTTGATGTTTTTAATACATGTAATTCCTAAACGAATGAGAGAGAGAAAGAGAGAGAGAGAGAGAGAGAGAGAGAGAGAGAGAGAGAGAGAGAGAGAGAGAGAGAGAGAGAGAGAGAGAGAGAGAGAGACAGACAGACAGGCAGACAGAGAACAAGAGACAGTCATGGCGACACAGAGAAAAAGGTACGAAAACATGGTAAAGAGAGTGATACAAAACATAGACATTGAGTGGAAGACCGAGTGAGAGAGAATGAGAGAGAGAGAGAGAGAGAGAGAGAGAGAGAGAGAGAGAGAGAGAGAGAGAGAGAGAGAGAGAGAGAGAGAGAGAGAGAGAGAGAGAGAGAGAGAGAGAGAGAGAGAGAGAGAGAGAGAGAGAGAGAGAGAGGAACATAGATGGAAAGACTGAGAAAAACGGCGGAGAGAAGTCAAAACAACGCCACAAGATTTGAGCACCACCCGGTAGTGTAGACAATTACTGACGTCAAAGCTCTCCAGCACTGGGAAACAGAGAGAAAAAGAAAAAAATCAAGTGTAATCTCCTAGAGAGGATAACTACATTATAGTGATGCTGGCGGCCGAGACATGACAGATTATCCAATAACACGGCGCACACAACGCCAAATAGTTCTTTATCTGCTTATTTTATTATTATTATTATTATTTTTTAATTTTGGCTTTATGTATGAAACACCGCGCCCCTTCAACCTCTCAAGTGAGGTATTTTTCAGGAAAAATCGATTCGGCAAAAGGGCAAGAGTTGTGGTGGTGAGGATAGGATGGGGCAGCTGCAGCAGCAGCAGCAGCAGTAGTAGTAGTAGTAGTAGTAGTAGTAGTAGTAGTAGTAGTAGTAGTAGTAGTAGTAGTAGTAGTAGTAGTAGTAGTAGTAGTAGTAGTAGTAGTAGTAGTAGTAGTAGTAGTAGTAGTAGTAGCAGTAGTAGTAGTAGTAGTAGTAGTAGTAGTAGTAGTAGTAGTAGTAGTAGTAGTAATGGTGGTGGTGGTGGTAGTAGTAGCAGTAGCAGTAGAAGTACCACCAGCAGCAGCAGTAATATTGGAAGCAGCAGCATGCAGCAGTACAGTACATTGTATTAACTTATCTCTTATCTTCTTTTTAATTATTGTCCACTATTCTGGTACAGATTTAGTCGCAACACGATGGCACATGAAGCTGGCACTGAACTCGCTCTCCAATCCACAATCGGCGCTATCAGATCTATCGAGCCGAAAGTTGTCAAGTTCAACTCCAGTCCAGTAATATCTAATTTATATCTTCACAAATTGACCCTACAAATTGACCCTAACTCACCCACAGCCACCGGCGCGAAGCGTCTACCCAATGCCCATGCTTGATGGGCCAGTAGAGAGCGGTCCAGATAGCTATTCACGGTAGCTCTCCCCCCCACCCCGCGTGACCATACCGTGGGATGTAAGTCCTTGGGTGCGAGTCAGCTGATCAGACCGTGCCTCACTGTGGGCCAAGCTGCTGGCCTACTTGTCCTGACAGCTGATGTGCGCTACATCTCTATGGCCTGGCCAGCTGCTGGCGGTGCGTGTGACCTGGCCGCCAGGGGCACTCCAAGGCCGGGTTAAACCGGGCCACAGATACAATGGAGAGAGAGAGAGAGAGAGAGAGAGAGAGAGAGAGAGAGAGAGAGAGAGAGAGAGAGAGAGAGAGAGAGAGAGAGAGAGAGAGAGAGAGAGAAGAACAACACAGAATAAAAGATTTGATAAAAGGTAGCCTCGTAGCTCAATGAACAAAATAATCTGGATCATAGAACAGCGTTGGTGCCTCTTGTGATCTTCTCTATCGAAGAGCCGTAGTAGATCTTTATTATCCAGCACTCGCACAATCACGCAGTGACAAAGAACAGTTTCAGATTCGACGATCGTCGACGATATCAATGAACTGAACAGCCACAAGAGAACACACACTTTCAAACTGGAAGATAGTAAGAAAAAACTTTTCTTACAGGAAAAATATCATCCTTGGCGTGGAACAGATTTCCTAATTAACATTTCTGAAACGGTAAATTTTATACCAACGTCTTGTTTACTCATAGGAGTAAAATAAAATATTTTCCAACCCGCACGGGCATATCAAAATCGATTCATATACCTTAGATATAGATCCACTCACAACAACCCCTGTTGACAGAAAGGAGAGCGTCAGAGCACCCTATCCTTTAAGTCTTCAACGACTGGGAAGAGAGCTTTTTACTCAAACAGTATCCAACTTGAGAGAAGGTGACACACACACACACACACAGTTGAGTCCCGCTGAGAGATGAGAAGAGAGCCACTTCAGGCTCCCGTGAGCAAGACGCTTAAAATAGATCCAGTTCTAGAAATTGTTCCGATTGTCCGTGAGTCAAACGACCTTTTCTGGGAATGGGCGTGCCCATAAACGGAGTAGTTCAACTTACTGTTGGGCAGACAGGATGGCTAGGCACGGCTGGGAAACTTTACAGTCTTGGAAGAAAACATGGGCGGGCTCTCCAGTCAGATGACGCGGCTGGAACGTGAGAAGCTGGTATAGCACGTGAGTTTCGGTCAGTGCGGAGGAACAAACTTTCTTAAAGTCGTCAAGAGCCATATGACGTGGCAGCAACTCACGAAATAATATAACGCGAGCACCAAGTGGACGCAAACAGCCAGATCTGTAGTGGTTCTTGGGTTTGTCACCACGACTGAAAGTATGAAGTGAAATACGGGGATTACATTGAGAGCGAAAGACAAGTAGAGGCTAAAGGGTGAGGCCATACTAGCAATTTAGATGCGACGTGGTTACATTTTTAGGTTCCATACCTGTTGAAATTACAAAAAAAAAAAAAAAAAAAAAAAAACCAAGACAAAACAAAACACAAGCAAATTAGATTCCTAACAGGATGATTCCAGTCAGGGCGGTCTGTCCTATGTACACACAATGATGAAATGGAATCCTTGGTGGCAATAAGCTCTGTACAAACATGACAGAGAAATCACGCCAAAACATTCTATTAATAGCATCACGCGAATATGGACTAACTTGTCGGTACGGGGGGCAGCTGGCGCCAAAATACACGTCATTCTCGCACATCCGTTAGGGGCCCACGCAAAACGTGTTTCTTGGGCTGGGAAGAGAAATTTTGCAGAACTGTGCACAGGCGTGTAGCGCTCGTCAGGTGTACCATGTTTAGGTTTCCAGTGTCAGTGGTGCCTCACCGTTATTATTGTTGAGCAGGCGGACACACCCTCTCCACCGTGAGAGACTCCTCTCCTCAGCTAGGGTGTGGCCACAAGGCAGACAGGAGGAGAGAGAGAGAGAGAGCAGGAAAGTTCGGGTACTCTTACACCTGCAGACCGCACTTTTTAAGATTTAAGGGACAGTAAAGTAAAATTCAGCTAAAAAAAAAATGACTAGAGGTGGAATGTGCCCACATCATCCTCGCAAGGATATGCAAACCCGAGAGAGAAGCAAAACGAAACGTTTGAAATGAAAAGATAGTTCCTTCCTACCGTACACGACACTTTCAGAACGTTACCATAGTTTACATAATGAAAAAGAAAAAGGAAAAGCTACGGTGCGACTAAGATGAAGGGAGACGGTATGGTAGAGAAAAAAAATAGTTGTAAAAGGCGTTACAAAAAGAGTAAGACAGTAAGGTTGAGGTGGACAGGGAGGGATCACAGAGATATAAAGACGGAGCGAAACAGATTTCCACCAATTTATATTTCAACCTGCTGAGTCACTTGATCCAAGGTTGAAGCCGAACCAAGTCCCCTAAGGCCAGCCCGCCCTGAGTGCCCTGTGTCTAGCCGGAGTCTGCCCTGATCACTCTTGCCCTCAGACTCCTGAGATTACAACACCCATAATTATGTCTAGTTAAGCACCAAAGATGGTATGTCAGAACCCGCTGTGTCGGGTCTTCCGCTCTATAACTGAACTTCATGGCATCTTTTCTTTCTCCAAAACCCCTGTCAAGAAGAATGAAGTCGATCACACAAGGCAGCTCTTTGAGAAACCCACTTCTGCGCAGAGGCTGAAAAATGATTGAATGATTGGACCGTGGGCCAAAGTCACCCGGGAAATACTTCTTGCAAGACAGAGAAGGTTTTCCATAACAAGAGCCATAGGGAATCGGCGGTTGGACCGAACACGAGCACGACTTCTACACAAAAGTTTTTTTTAACTACTTGTGGGCATGATGTTGGACAAAGGTGTAAAAAAAAAAGAGAGAGAGAAAGAAAAAAAGAAAGAGAGAGAAAGAGAGAGAGAGAGAGAGAGAGAGAGAGAGAGAGAGAGAGAGAGAGAGAGAGAGAGAGAGAGAGAGAGAGAGAGATCATATCAGGGTTTTGACCGTTTCTATACCCGAATTACAAAGCTCTGCCATGACGGCGGATTATGCTGAAAAACATCGTTCAAAATAGTCAAGTGATCAGCATTCAAGTATGGTTCGGAACAATCCACCGAATCATTAGAGACAACGACGGAAAAGAAAAAAAAAAAAGGGGGAAGAAGATCGCACCGGAAGACAGTTGGCTTAAACTGTGAAAATACCAAAATGTGACGTTGGCTACAGCACATATTTCAGTTGAAACAGAATTAGAACTGACCACAATTGCCAGTCGTCCTTCTCCGGTGCTGACCGTGAGGCGGAGAGCTGGTCAGAATGAGGGCCACTTGATCTCAGTGTTGTAGAAAGGTGCCAATCTAAGGGGCCCAAACTCAGGTCTGTGGTAGCTGATTTTGTGCTGCTGCTTGTACATACATAATGCCCGACAGTTTCCGCACTTTAGGCCTATTAAATCGTAAACAATGACGACCTTCACACGCAATACCTCTTATCTAATGCGCGGAGTAGGAACAAAGAGCTCAAATACATCGGGGTGACATTTCACCTGAGACGTTCAACTTTGCACTAGCGCCGCAATATAAACGGAGTTTACCGGGAAAGCTAGAAAACAATGTTGGCGTGTTGTTGGTTGTTCCCGGTCATAGACCTCTCTCTGACTGATCCCCCGTCTCAGCCCGGGCTTAGCCTCTTCACCGTCTCCACGAGAAGTCTTACCTTTATATTCATGGAACCTCCGCGACGAGGTATCTTCACATGCGTAGTTTCGTGGATCCAGCGACTTTCTGTCAAAATGAGCCGTTTTGCTCCCCTGTCCAAGTTTTACAGATACCTTTCTCGTATAAACAAGAGCTTTAGTGCTCTTGATGTCACGCCAGTCCCAAACACACACACACACACAAAATAAAATAACCACAGGAATGCTTCTATTGCAAGAAATCATCTCGATTCGTGTAGAAGAAGGTTGGGAACTGCTTCTGCGACAAAAACTAAGTCCCATTAAGACTGATCTCATGACGCAAATATCCAGGTCTGTAGATAAAGCGAATCATAACTAGGTCGAAAGTTTCTGGAAAGACTCATTTTTTGGCTACAAGTTTTTTGTTTGTGGAGTAAAAGATTCAACCAACATAGGCTGTCATTTTAGTGACAACCAATCTCTTATCTAGCGCTTAAGTTGGTAACAACAATCAAACTCCTATGTAGAAAAACATGTAAACCTTGGGTCGCTAGTTAGATAACACAAACGATTTAACCTTGACATCCTCCGGCACGATCGGGTCGGATCTGCCACATCGCTTGGTTCTGCAACCAGGTAGAACTCACAGGTCTCTGTGAACTAGTCACGGGCATTCTGGGAAACATTCAAACTATAAAAACTACACAAGAACGATAACCTCTCTCTCTCTCTCTCACTCTCCCACTCTCTCACTCCCCCACTCTCTCTCCCTCTCTCTCACTCCCCCACTCTCTCTCACTCTCTCTCTCTCACTCCCCCACTCTCTCTCTCACCCTCCCTCCCCTCTCTCTCACTCCCCCACTCTCTCTCCCTCTCTCACCCTCCCTCCCCTCTCTCTCTCACCCTCCCTCCCCTCTCTCTCACTCCCCCACTCTCTCTCACTCTCTCCCTCTCTCACCCTCCCTCCTCTCTCTCTCTCTCTCTCTCTCTCTCTCTCTCTCTCTCTCTCTCTCTTCAACTCTCCTGAACAATACTGTCGGTACGCGACTACTATTGTATTTAAGACTTCACAGACCTGCCAGCCTCTGGGAGCGAAGAAGGACAGAAAGCAACAGGAATGACGCCTCACGAGTCTTAGATTCGGATCTCGTGACCTCATCTGACAAGGATACAGTGAAACTGCAATTCTTAAAAAGATGCGCTAAGGTCAACTCTTTCAAAGTTATCCAACATGGCGGCGTAAAATATTATTAAAAAAAACAAAAAGAACAAATTGTGAATGTAATCACGCGCGGAATAAAATCATTGACTTAACCACCCCAATCTGAAATCTGATTTCAGATATTGCATTCGGCCAGGATATGAATGTGATATTGAGTAAAAAGTGGAATCGACTCTCATTCTGAAGGCATCCCTCCCGTATTCCATCCTTCGTGTGAGGGCTTCCTGTTCCAGGTCAAAGGGTCAACGTCCGGTCTCGCTGGCCGGCCAGGCGCGCGTACCGTGACCCTGGTCCAGCCTGGCCGCCCTGGAGGTACCTCACCCTTGGTCACAGCACAGAATCGCCACTACTGTGGGGCGATAGCGGCCTTTTAGAAACGCTGCTACTTGAACAGTGTTTAAATCAGAAAGTTAAATAGCTGAGTGATGATCTTGGGGCTCCCGAATGCATTAACTTTTCTATAGAACCCAGCGTCAACATAACCAACCTCTAACACACTATTGGTTAAAAAAAAAAAAATAAAATAAAAGAGGAATACTATTCATCAAAAAGTCTGCTAGCCACTTCTTGCATCATGATCGAAGTGGGATGTTGGTAAAAACGGACTATCCCAGAGGACTTGGTTCTCTTTACTGCCTGGCCAAGAATCATCAACTCCGCCCTGAAGATTAATCTTCCAGGATCGCATGTCTTATAATGTATTTCGATTGCAAAACCGCATACCTTACTTTTCCACAATAACACCATCGCTAATAAGACTTTTAGAAGAAAGAAGTTCGTTTTCGAGAACGCCTCTAGCTCTTCATATGACAACTCTTCGTCTATTGAGAAAATAAGCCGTCACTGGAGGTTAACTTGAGATAATACTGTAGAATGTGTGCTCCACCATATCTCCTGTGTTACCAGTTGTTGATTATCAGACATTCATGGTAAAACCAGGGGAATCAGAGAAGAGAGAGAGAGAGAGAGAGCCGTTGTGTAACTAGGAGCTTCCAACATGCCCAACCCAGGCGCTCTCAGCTCTTCTTTATCTTTCTATCCCTGCCCTCCACTGATTTTTCCTCCACTCCCTACCCTTCCTCTTCACTTCCAAATATACATTTCTCCCTCCCCCTCCCCTCCTTTCTCTTAACGTTTCTTAAAATCTCGGTTTCAATCCCGCCAAACACATCACATCACACTCGCCACATACGAAGATCAAGGAACACATTAGTAAAATAGACAACATTGATCTGACACTTGTATTAATCCTATGCCATCCTATAACACTCTGAAAGCTGCCGCGAAACACCAGCGCTCATCGACAAGGTATTATAGCCTCTAGAAGCGACTTATTTGGTGTAACTACTCCTGCTGCTAGAAAAACAAAACAAAACAAAAAAATTTGATGTGATGAATTGATTTAAAAATACTCTTTACATGTACTTCCGTCGGTAAGGAACTTCAATATTATTATTCTGTGAACTTCAGAACATAGCTTAGTCGGAGCAGGTACGCCACCAACATGACATCCATCATGTCATCAGCGATCACTACACCATCAGTGCCACTGATGCTACCACACTCACCATTCTACAACAACAACAACAACAACAACAACAATATAACACCACCACCACCACCAACAACAACAATGACTATTTCTCGGACTAGTACTTCTACGAATCAGTTATGCTGAAACCACTGCGATTATAGCTGCTGCTCCGATTACTACTAATCTACTGGTATTGCTTTTACTGCTCCTCTAGATGTGATGGTGCCAACAATCATTGCTTAAGCCATGCGTATCATCGCATCAGAAAAAAAAAATCAATATCTCCATTTCCACGTTAACAATGTTGTGAAAACTCGCACCAGCTGGCAGAAAGGTAAGTGGCTGTCCTACTTTTCACGCGGCGCTTTTCCACCGAAGAGTAATTGAATCACACAGAGCGCGGCAGCTGAATCTCATTACCGCCACAACAACCACCGTAACGGTGTCAGCTCGGGGCCAACACAGAAATGGAAAAGTTAGGGGTGTGAACCACAACAAACGCCTCTCAGAGAGAAGGCTCGCTTCGGAATGGATTCTAAAAAAATTCCGCGCAGAGCACCCGACCTTCCCCTTTGGAGCTGACAAGTTGTGGAACTAATCCAATGCCAGCAGTGCTTAGACTCAAACCGTTTGAAACAGGGTGGCGTACAACTTGGCTAAATTCTGCGCGCATCATAAAACGACTCGCTGATAGAGACGATTTGCTACAAACACACACACACAGAGATACACATACAATACTTTATTTGGCAAGTCAAGGGAAAAGAGATAATAATTGAAGGAAACAATAGAAAATGCGTGTAGATCGTACATTAAAAGCTAGAACTAGAGCTAAAAAGAGTGCAGGTTTAGGATATCAAGAAACTTTATTACCGAATCAGGTCTGTAGCTGCCCCCCCCCCCCCCAATGGTTTTCATACCGGCGAAGACCTGTCATTTCAAGGCATTCAAACATAAAGCCGTACTCCACCAGTTGTGAATTCCACGACTGCCCACAAATAGCTTCTCTAATTAGTCCGGCCCTTTCTCGCAGCCTGGACAACATCCACAAGCGACATTTGTTCATTCAATGATACTATCTGTGTGGCCTCTCCCTAAAGTTAACACGTAAATATGTTGATGACTGTTTGATGTCTTTGATCACCCTTACACCAACGATGGCAACACGAAGACTCACGCCAAACACATTGCAATGACCATTCACTAAAAAAAAATCAGTAAAAGATTCAGCGTAAAGGGGATTGTTGGGGCAGGACGGGAGGCCACAGATCCTCGCGACTTAAATCTAATACTCGACTAAAGACTTGAATCCGTTCTCTCCCTTTCCTACCACAAAGGTCGGTACCATGGAGCAGTACAGAGCGACCTAGATGAGAGGCCCGGTTAGAGGTGAGGGTCGGAGCGACCACTCCACAACCTCGAAGGTCAGGGTCGGAGGTTAAGAACAGTGCTAGTCTCACTCTGATGGATTGATTGATAGAGCTCGTCTTGGAAGGTCTAGAATATAGTGCGGATGGACTAACGGAACTGAACTATTATGTTCATCTAATCAAGGCCTAATCCTATGCGCTAAGCTCACTCCTCCACACTCAAAACAAGATGCTGCGCTCTACAGTGGCTCAATAATCAGGGACGGAGTAAAAAAAATCAAAGATGTTTTCAAGATTGCAAGGAGCAGGAAAATTTGATTGTGCCAGATGATAATGGAATTTAAGTTTGTGCATGTGAAAGCAAACGAGATGAATAAGGTATATGTGAGAGATGGAGTAGGCAAAGGACGAGAGAAAGACAGAAGAAGACGTATGGGGAGATCGCTGGATGACGCCAGTTTACCCACAGCCCATTACGCTTCACACTGCAGCCCCTTGTTTCCCATAACAGCTGTCGTCGAGGCTAGTCTAATTTCACAAGGACACCCGACAGCAGCTACCATAGCTTCCATCCTAACCACTGGCAATCACCGGGGCTCGGCTAACTTGATAAGGACACCCGACAGCAGCTACAATAGCTTCCATCCTAACAACTGGCAATCACCGGGGCTCGGCTAACTTGATAAGGACACCCGACAGCAGCTACCATAGCTTCCATCATAACCACTGGCAATCACCGGGGCTCGGCTAACTTGATAAGGACACCGGACAGCAGCTAACATAGCTACCATCCTAACCACTGGCAATCACCGGGGCTCGGCTAACTTCACAAGGACACCGGACAGCAGCTAACATTGCTACCATCCTAACCACTGGCAATCACCGGGGCTCGGCTAACTTCACAAGGACACCGGACAGTAGCTAACATTGCTACCATCATAACCACTGGCAATCACCGAGGCTCGTCTAACTTGACAAAAACACCGGGAAGCAGCCAGCATAGCTACCATGCTAGCCACTGTCCACGTGAACCAATCGGTCTGATCAGCCGATCCTGTGTGGCCGATAAACACTCAGAGAACATTTTTCTGGGAGTTGGTGAATCCTTGATGTTACTGATGACTTCTTGAAAAACGCCCGATTCCTTCCTGTATCTGTGTGTGTGTCTGTGTTCTTCAATGCTAACTACTGGCGGTGCACGCTCGGGAGAAAGAGCTATAATGTTACACTTTGCTGTCAGCAGCCCTCACCGATTTGAAGAGTCAACAATTACTGAAGCACTCTTCTCTATCTAAAACACCAGATCTTATGACTTGTTCAAACTACGCCTACCTCATGATAAACATACGCAACGTTAGAAATTTCTTTTGGAGTAAGTGCGTTTCCTCTCCGCCAGTCAGAGGACTCTGCCAGGCTCACCTCACCTCAATCGAGATCACCTGGTTCCTCAATACATTTTGGTTGTTGTTTATTTTGCTTTGTTCTAATCTGGTTTACAATGAAGCGATTTGCCGGGAACCAATAAGCACGATCATAATTATAGAGCGAGATAAGGCAGCAGTCACCAGTTCCGGCTGACCTACTCGAGTCTTGTCCTCCACATCCGTCAGTAATTAACGGGAGGAGCCGGCCTCCGGGACGGCAGGGCACACTAACCAAACAGCGTGCTGTGTAATACATGCGGAAAAATACTGCTCTAGCACGGACTGGAGTGACAATACAAATACAAAAAAAAAATATTAAACTAAATAAGATAAATGAATAATAATAATAATAATAATAATAATAATAATAATAATAATAATAATAATAATAATACTAATGTTACATTTCGATCACACTAAGTCCTTATTACAAGCTCTATCCAGACATTCGTCTATCTGTGTTTGTCTGTCTGCCTGAAACACACACCCTCCCACCATCCTTAATTATATTCGACCCTCACCTGGCAACACACGAAATGAATGAGAACTGTTGACTCTTGAGAGCGATCCCCCCCCAGGTCAGGGATTCGGTCTAACCACACAGACTCAAGATTAGCGCAGAGCAACGTGCTGCAACACGTGATGCAAATCAAACGGAAAACAATCCACCAAACTTCTCAGCTCCAGAGAGCCGAGAGGAAAGGCCACGTGACCACCAGCTGCCACACTCAGGGCCTCTTCAATCTTCCTGGAGAGGATCTCGGAATATCCATCTGGCCTAAAACATCAAACAGAACTTGGGAGGTGTCACGGTTTCTATTTACAAAGAGACAAAACAAATGCTTCAAAAACCAGCGCTGTAACAAGTATCTTGGTCATGCAATACGATAGTATTCTCAGCAGCCTTACAGGATTTGAACATCAGTTCAGTGCAATCACTTGACAAAGATAGAGGGAGGAAGATACCGAGATCGATCGATCAATAGATGAATCGAGAGAGGGAGAGAGAGAGAGAGAGAGAGAGAGAGAGAGAGAGAGAGAGAGAGAGAGAGAGAGAGAGAGAGAGAGAGAGAGAGAGAGAGAGAGAGAGAGAGAGAGAGAGAGAGAGAGAGAGAGAGAGAGAGAGAGAGAGAGAGAGAGATGATAAGATCCTATTGATCGACGATTGCCCGGAATATTTATCTTAACAAAGTCCAGCCCGCAACAGTTAGTTACCGCTTGGCCTGTTAGAACAAGAATAATTCTGATTCCGTACAATAATTAAAAAAAAAAATAACGTAAAAATTTGACTTGAAAGGCGAATCTCACCACTGAAGGAAGTGTCGAGGGGATGGGACTTCCACAGAAAAGGAAAACGATGAAGAGTGAATTTCGGGAGGAAATTTTCGTTCTTCAAGAGCAGCTGTTGAAGATTGCTTTCACCCCAAAGGCGGATTATTATTGGACTAGTGTCCTCTCTAGCTACCCACACAGCCGCTTGTCCCTGTATCCGACTCTAAGAGGGATTTCAGGGATGTAAAGAGAACACCGCAGCTCAATACCTAACTAGCCTCTGTGAGCCGCCCTCTGGGATAGGTGGATCAGTTCCTCAGCCTCAACAATGCAGGAGGATTTTTATGTTCTTTTTTTTATATACTCATATACCCACACCACACACGCAACAATAAAGGAGACGTTCCTATAATCGTAAACCATATCCACTGACGATTCCAAACATTTATCTTTAGCAATTGGCTTCCACACGAGCGGCTTGATCACCAGAGTGTTGCCCTCGTAAACTTGTCACTGATCAAACAGCACTATAATCCTTGGGTTAATAACCCCTCATGGTTATGAGAGAGAGAGAGAGAGAGAGAGAGAGAGAGAGAGAGAGAGAGAGAGAGAGAGAGAGAGAGAGAGAGAGAGAGAGAGAGAGAGAGAGAGAGAGAGAGAGAGAGAGAGAGAGAGAGAGAGAGAGGTCAGTCACCCGCCATTTAGCATTATAAAACAAAACGTAACGAAAACCCACAGTTGCCGCCAGCACTGACCACGGGCTTCACTTCAAACCCCAATGATGATACCAGCCACTGCTAGACAGTGTAGGAAGCGAAGATCATACCAGCATTCTTTACACAATTGACTTTGTTCACGGCAATCATGGACGACCTAGTGTGAGAGGAATTAATTGGAAATATGTCCATATTGTGTGAGAGAGAGATAGAGAGAGAGGGAAAGAGAGAAAGAGAGAGAAGAGAAAGAGCTAGAGAGAAAGCGGGAGAAACAGAGAGAAGAACGAAGGCTTTAAGGCCTTCGATTAATTTTTTAATTTGTTTTCCACTGTCTCCATTGGTCAGAGATGGGGAAAGGTGGTCTTGAGAGACAATGTTTATTTTGGCTGTTTCTGCTCATGTGCATCTTGTTTTCTAAAGCCAGGTAAGACGTGAGCAGTGTTTTCAACCCCCCCCCCACGCACACACACACACACACGCGAGATCTGGTACAGGTATTAACCACATAACGTCCACAGAAAGCAACGGAGACATCTGCAGTGGAAGTGACTCCCTTGGTATGCACGAAAATTCTTGGGTGTGCACAAGTCGCCAACATGCTGTGACCTTAGCTCACAAGACTGATGGTACAGAATGCGAAACCTTAGTTTATTTCCACCGAAAGGCGAACACATCAACTTGTTGAAGCGATTTTAAAAGACTTTGAAAACAACTTTTTAAAAGTTTCAAGGGTAGACAAGGAACTAGAGAGGCATTAAAAAACATGCATTATGTTTGGAAGCAAGAAGAAAAAAAAAATGTTTATGGTTTAATTCGAACCATTCCCTACATAACAAACTGGTGAACTTTCCGTTAGCGAGAGGAAAAAAAAACCCAAAAAAACAAAGACCGAGAAAAAGAAACAATTTAAGTAAGAGAAACAAAGGAAGAAAAAGGGAGGAGGAGAAGGAGGACGAGTAGGAGGACGAGGACGAGGAGGATGAAGATGAGGATGTGGAGGAGGAGGAGGAGGAGGACGACGACGACGAAGAAGAAGAAGAAGACGAAGAAGAAGAAGAAGAAGAAGAAGAAGAAGAAGAAGAAGAAGAAGAAGAAGAAGAAGAAGAAGAAGAAGAAGAAGAAGAAGAAGAAGAAGAATTCTCAATGAACAAGATCTATAAAATCAGACAAATGCAATTGGGCTCTAACGTTTTCTTTCTGGAAGTCGCTTACAGTAACAGGAGAGAAATGACATTAAACAGCACTGGCGTAGACGCTGAATTTCGTAACACTTCTCGGCCATTCCATAATTAAGTTATTTCTCGAACCTTCAGGACTGAAACGTGAAGGCTATCCAATCCTGTACCTCAGTTCTCACGCAGAGTCTCAAGACCAGCAAGGAGCTAAGGAAAACATGAACACGCCTAGAAGAAAGAAGTTTAGGAATAGGAGATTGACACAGAGATAGAAACAAAAGCGGAGCGAATGAGTGGAGGAGATAGAAAAAGGGAGCGAGAGAAGGACAGAGGGAAAAATGAGATATGTAGATAGATAGACAGAAAGAGAGAGAGAGAGAGAGAGAGAGAGAGAGAGAGAGAGAGAGAGAGAGAGAGAGAGAGAGAGAGAGAGAGAGAATAGGATGTTAGGCCTAGCCCATAACCCATGCGTATCTGACGAGGAAAACCAGAAAACAAAACAAACGAAAAATGGCCTCTTCCGGGTTATATAACTTTTATGATGATATACGAGCCAGGTACAGAGCGGATCTTCACTCCTCTCTTTTACTTCCTACACATCGTTATCTTCTCTCAACATGACGAGCCTGTCCTTGGCGATCCTAATGGATTATCAAACTGATTCTTAGGAGGAATACGATGCTGGAACTGCACAGAGTTGCTAGCGAACGGTCATCATTCTGAAGGGTAAACGTAATTTGTTTAACTGCTCCCTTTTAGAAGCATACTCTACCACCTTCAACCTTTCTTCAGTTATCTTACTTCCACAAAGACACACATACACTATCTCTTAACAGATCTAGTTCCATTTCGACTTTCTTTATCTGCCAGTCTGTCTTTCTCTCTCTCATTCCCTCCCTCCCCAAAAAAAAAAACAAAAAACAATCTCTCTCTTTCTCAACCATTGTTTTCAATTGCACTACATAGGTCGTTGTCCTATTCCATTTTACATCATTTTTTCCTCTTGTGATCGTTCTAATCCCCCCCCCCCCCCCTCTCAGGCTCTCTAACCTTCTATTGTATTGCTACAGTCGACAGATTTTCTGCAATATTGCTACCTACATCTAACTACTCTTATTGATTTCTGTAGGGACAAACTGCGGCTCACACCTCTAACCAGCCGCAGGGAGTGATGCCCAGGACCAATCCTCCATCATTCCCAAACTGTGGAGTCCATCAGACGTGGGCGTCGGCCAATCGTGAAACTAATTGGGCGGAAGCAGCGGTGTGTATTGTGAATATTTTTTGGCAGAAGGGTCGACCGGACGGCGCCAGGGTCCAGGGAAGAGATCGCTGGGGCAGCAAATAAAGACTCCACACACCAGGTAAGCTCTGCGCTGCCCTCTACCAGCTTATTTATGCAACTCTAATTGGTTGCGGCCTACAGATAATCACTGAGCGCGAAGAAGCGTGCAACCCAGTACAAACATTCCGAGAAAGCTCAAATGACCATGAACCAGTTCAGAGCATCTAGTGAGAGTGACCAAACATGGCCATCATACCGATGAAATCAATGTGCAAATATCAAACAAGCGTCCTGTTTCATTCATTTTACCTTCAAAGTTTCATAGTAAAAAAAAATGTCGCGAACCAAAAAAAAAAAAAAGTCAATGACAATGAAGTACATGTACAAGAAACAGAATTGCCCCAAGAGAAATATGTTAGCCATTATTTTTCACTATAATCAGCATTCCCATCATAATTATTTTGGTTGATTGCCGTCCATTGCTGGCCCAGTTGATAACGAGCAGAGCTACCAAGGCTTCCGGTCAGCGGCAGCCTCAATCAACAAGATCAGGTTAGGGTGGACAATGGGCATCTCTGGTTGGGCAGCCATTCGCCAGCCCTAGTTAGCATCAACAGCTTGGGCAAAAAGACGATCACAAACAAAAGACAGAATACAAGCAACAAAGAGAGATGAATCCAAAAAAAAAAAAAAAAGAAAGGATGCCGATGACATAACAGCAAACACAAGCATCATCAAACCAAGCCTAGTACTAGATATTTCAGAAACTGAAAAGAAATTACTTTCACTCCTGTCTGTTCCAGATTTTGGGGAGCGGTTGAGGCACAATCGATCGAGGCACGAATTCGATTTACCCGGTCAAGCGCAGGCATGACGGTGAATAACCCGAGCAAAGAGTTGGCGAGAGGGGAACCAAATTCATGGTTAGGATCTACTGGAATTGGATCGACAACGGAAATCCGACACTCGAAAACAAAAAAAATCGGGTGGTTTGGCTGATTACAGGCGTATTATGAGGCTCAGACTGGCCGTGATCTTCACAACAGGACGAGTCGGCCCTGTTTGGACCAAGTTAATGAGAACCAACCAGAAAGAAACAGATAAGTACCTAACCATACGAGTGGTACTAAGCACATCTAGAGAACGACATGAAAAAGCACGCCAGAAAATTATTAAACAAAAAAGAACTCTTTTTTTTCAACAGAGACAGTAACAGGAAATAAAAAATAACAACCAGCTAGCAGAGGGGCAACATGATGATAATGACAACGATAGTGATGAGGAAACACTAACACAAGGGTCCCCATCAAGGGTAGCAAAAAGCGAAAGAAAGAGCATGAGGAGGAGGAGGAGGAGGAGGAGGAGGAGGAGGAGGAGGAGGAGGAGGAGGAGGAGGAGGAGGAGGTGGAGGAGGAGGAGGAGAAGAAGAAGAAGAAGAAGAAGAAGAAGAAGAAGAAGAAGAAGAAGAAGAAGAAGAAGAAGAAGAAGAAGAAGAAGAAGAAGAAGAAGAAGAAGTAGAAGAAGAAGAAGACAACGACAACGGCGACGTAAAAGAGTAAGGAAAAGAAAAAGGGGCCAAAAGCAAAGAAAATCAATTTTTTTTTTTTTGGAAAGTCGATCGCACAGAAGACGTTGATGGGTGATAAAGAAACAAGGAAAAAAAACAACCAACCGAAATGCTGTTGAAAAATCTTTTATACTAGACAAACATGGCTTACGGCCTTGCGAGAAGCAGATGAAAAAAAAAAAAAAAAAACGTGGAGGGGAGCAAGAAAATTTAAGCTGCCGAGGACAGACAGAGACCACCTACCTCGAAAAGAGATAAGCGACCAAAAAAAAAAAAACGATCTCAATAAGTCTTGGGCCAGAGAAGGAGAGAGAGGTTCCTCTGGGGCAAACAAAAGAAAAAAGCAGGAAAACTTCTACTCACCATGGCCTGCTCGATCTTGTTGTCGATAGCGACTGTGCTGCCACCACTGAAATGACAAGAATCAAAAAACAAAACCGTTAGTCTCGAGGGGGTCAGGGAGCGAGAAGAAACTGGCGCATGGTTTAGGAGAAAACACAAAGTAAAGCTCAGCATTTCAAGCAAAATTTAGTCAAAATCGAAGGTAATTTGATTTAACAAAACTATGTGATGTTAGCTGAATTGCAAAAAATTAAAAATGGTAATTTAGTATCAACGTTTCGGATTTATAAATAACCTAATGACATCGAGAAAAAAAAGTCGTTTTCCGGACGAGTGAAACAGGGCAATGTTTCAGACTCACTCGAACCAGTCACAGACAGAATGTCTGCACTGTTTGCCTCGAGCCATTCATTTCACCCCCTTCCTTTCGACTTGGCTTAATTTATTGTGAGCAGCAGTTCCTAGCTCTTTCTCTTAAATTGTGTGAAATTGAAAAAATGAAAAGAAATAGAAAGAGAGAGTGAGGGAGGAGAGAGAGAGAGAGAGAGAGAGAGAGAGAGAGAGAGAGAGAGAGAGAGAGAGAGAGAGAGAGAGAGAGAGAAGAGAGAGATGGATAAGACTCGGGTATTCAAGCACTAGAAAACAAAAAAGTAAAAAGATTGAGCGCTATAAACGAGGCCATTCGAGTCATCCTTTGGAGGTTAAAATGGTTGTTGAAAGAAATTCAAATGGACTGTTCAGGGTAAAAGAAGCGTTTTAAAAATAAGTACAAAGATGATATTCATAATCATCACTATCGTTATCATTATTATTACTATTATTATTATTATTATTATTATTATTATTATTATTATTATTATTATAATAATAATAATAGTAATAATGATAACGATAGTGATGATTATAATTATTATTATTATTATTATTATTATTATAATAATTATTATTATTATTATTATTATAATAATAATAATAATAATAATAATAATAATAATAATTATTATTATTATTATTATTATTATTATTATTATTAATTCTTTTATTATTATCATCATCATCATCAGTATCATTATTCCTAGCAACTAAAGAGAGATTCGAGTTGGCATCAGAATGGTCCTCCAGACGACGCCAGTGTTATACTGTTTCTTGAATTTATTGAAAAAATCTTTGAAACGATGGATGAGGATTTTGTCATCACGCTATACAATGTTACCAACTTGTCTTGTAGTTCATCAATCTGATATGACCAAGGCACCCTAAGATCAGTATCTAGACTGACGTAGTAAGACAGCATCACGCTATACAATGTTACCAACTTGTCTTGTAGTTCATCAATCTGATTATCTCTGATATGACCGAGGCACCCTAAGATGGGCGAGCTGTGGGTGGGCAGGGGAGGTAAAAGTGTTTTTACCTCAGACCAAGTATACTGCTTCGCATTACTCCCCTTCGTGTAAGATTAGGGTTTTTTTTGTATTCAACTAATTTTTCCACTCTTGTATTTTCCTTCAGAGACAAATGCAATGTGTTTTGTTTTGTTTTGTTTTGGGTGTGTTTTTTTTTTTAAAAAGATGGCTAAGCCGACAGTTGGATGTAAAATCAATGCTCAATACTATCATCAAAACGTGCATGATTCAGGGACGAAGAGGTAGAAGTATGAACATCCATACTGGTTAAAAGTAAGAAAAAAAAAACAAAAAAAAAACAAAACAAAAACAAAACGGAAATCAAAATGGAAAGAAAGAAACAAAATGAGCAGACTGCTAGATATCGCTTCAATGAATGGATCCAGATAGAAAGAAAGATAGAAATAAAGGAAATATGGAATAATAATAATAATAATAATAATAATAATAATAATAATAATAATAATAATAATAATAATAATAATAATAATAATAATAATAATAATAATAATAATAAACACGACTTTTATGATGCCCTACCCAAAGTAAATTAAGGCCTAAAGAGCTTTACATAAACAGATGGACAGGTAGATAAATAGAGGAAGAAGGGAAGTTGAGAGAGAGAGAGAGAGAGAGAGAGAGAGAGAGAGAGAGAGAGAGAGAGAGAGAGAGAGAGAGAGAGAGAGAGAGAGAGAGAGAGAGAGAGAGAGAGAGAGAGAGAGAGAGGCAGACAGACAGACAGACAGACAGACAGAGAGATGTTATGAATAAAACAGCTGAATGCAAACCGAGTGCCCACTCTATGCCGGCTGTTGTGTGCGAGTACGAGGAACCATTTGTAGATCATTGTCATCTCAGGGCTGTTGTGTGCGAGTACGAGGAACCATTTATAGATCATTGTCATCTCCAGGCTGTTGTGTGCGAGCACCAGATCACTGTCATCTCCCGGCTGTTGTGTGCGAGTACGAGGAACCATTTATAGATCATTGTCATCTCCAGGCTGTTGTGTGCGAGTACCAGATCACTGTCATCTCCCGGCTGTTGTGTGCGAGTACGAGGAACCATTTGTAGATCATTGTCATCTCAGGACTGTTGTGTGCGAGTACGAGGAACCATTTGTAGATCATTGTCATCTCCCGACTGTTGTGTGCGAGTACGAGGAACCATTTGTAGATCATTGTCATCTCCCGGCTGTTGTGTGCGAGTACGAGGAACCATTTGTAGATCATTGTCATCTCCCGGCTGTTGTGTGCGAGTACGAGGAACCATTTGTAGATCATTGTGATCTCCCGGCTGTTGTGTGCGAGTACGAGGAACCATTTGTAGATCATTGTCATCTCAGGGCTGTTGTGTGCGAGTACGAGGAACCATTTGTAGATCATTGTCATCTCAGGGCTGTTGTGTGCGAGTACGAGGAACCATTTGTAGATCACTGTCATCTCCCGGCTGTTGTGTGCGAGTACGAGGAACCATTTGTAGATCACTGTCATCTCAGGGCTGTTGTGTGCGAGTACGAGGAACCATTTGTAGATCATTGTGATCTCCCGGCTGTTGTGTGCGAGTACGAGGAACCATTTGTAGATCATTGTCATCTCAGGGCTGTTGTGTGCGAGTACGAGGAACCATTTGTAGATCATTGTCATCTCAGGGCTGTTGTGTGCGAGTACGAGGAACCATTTGTAGATCATTGTCATCTCAGGGCTGTTGTGTGCGAGTACGAGGAACCATTTGTAGATCACTGTCATCTCCCGGCTGTTGTGTGCGAGTACGAGGAACCATTTGTAGATCATTGTGATCTCCAGGCTGTTGTGTGCGAGTACGAGGAACCATTTGTAGATCATTGTGATCTCCCGGTTGTCAGACCCAATCAAGGTTTCCCTAGCAACGAGCGAATATGATGAGGCCTAACTCAATAAGAGGCTAACATGATGATGAGAGTTCTAGTTCCTTCTACTGGAGTTACATAAGCGCCTGACGCAACAGGATTGGTCTGCTCAGTAAACAAGACGGGTTTCCGAGAGTGGGGACGGCGCACTACTGAAGTCAATTGGCGAGTGTGGTGTGGTGTGTGTGTGTGTGTGAGCGAGAGAGTGAGTGAGAGAGAGAGAGAGAGAGAGAGAGAGAGAGAGACAGACAGACAGACAGAGAGACAGACAGACATTGGGTGAGAGTTACAGCGACGGACAGAGCCGATGACAGAAAGTGAGCGCGAGAGATAAAAATACAGAGAGTGAAAAAGTAAAGTACAAAACGAATTAAAAGGTAAGCCACACGAAAAAAAACGCGAGAGAGAGCGAACGAGAGAGAGAGAGAGAGAGAGAGAGAGAGAGAGAGAGAGAGAGAGAGAGAGAGAGAGAGAGAGAGAGAGAGAGAGAGAGAGAGAGAGAGAGAGAGAGAGAGAGAGAGAGAGAGAGAGAGAGAGAGAGAGAGAGAGAGAGAGAGAGAGAGAGAGAGAGAGAGAGAGAGAGAGAGAACACACGCTACACCCACTGACATAAACAGACAGGGAGACCAATCAGTAATCGAGTTTGATCTTTCTCTGCATCACTTGATCCCATTTTGTGGAGTAACTTAGCAATGTTAATCTGCGCCACAGTGACAGCACAGTGATGTGATTAATCTGCGCCACAGTGACAGCACAGTGATGTGATTAATCTGCGCCACAGTGACAGCACAGTGATGTGATTATGCTGACAGCACAGTGATCTGCGCCACAGTGACAGCACAGTGATGTGATTAATCTGCGCCACAGTGACAGCACAGTGATGTGATTAATCTGCGCCACAGTGACAGCACAGTGATGTGATTAATCTGCGCCACAGTGACAGCACAGTGATGTGATTAATCTGCGCCACAGTGACAGCACAGTGATGTGATTAATCTGCGCCACAGTGACAGCACAGTGATGTGATTAATCGTCCGTTTTTCCCAGCCAGTAGTCTCTCTAGCAGCGCGAGAGTTACCGAACCAAAGCTGGCCAAGATCGCGCCACACGGGTTTCGAGAGGATGCAAACATCATTACACTGCGACACGAGAGAAACACGTTTTTTTCATCCTCCTGGTAGAGGCTAATTCATTAAAATTTATGTCCTCAGGGACATTCAAACTGTTTATTAGCTGAATCATCAGAAAACCTTGTTTTGTGAAAATCTCATGCTTGTTATGTAACAAAGGTAATCGAGGAATGACACCTAAATAATTGCATTTTACTAAACAAAGGAAAAAAAAAAGTTTTTATTTTATTAACTGACCAATATTCGACATTTGAAAAGCAAGAAGATTAAAAATAGTTGACCTGTATTAAACCTCATCAGTCTGTGTCTCTAAAAGCATTAAAGGATGAAAGGTATTTCTATATATTTCTCGGTTCGCCCAGAGTCCAGCATTGACCAGCTAGCTAGATAGGATGGGCGGGTGTTTAGAGCAAGTCTCTGGTGTTGGGACGTACAAGTGAATGATGCGCTGTCCTGAGCTCAAACGTCAACAACATCAGGTCGTAATGAGAGCGGGGGCGCTGGTAATGGGAACATTAGCGGGAAAAACACGTGAGATGGATGTATTCTCTCTGTCTGTCTCGCTGTCTTTGCGTGAGTGTGTCTGTCTCTGTGTCGTTTGTTTTTCCTAGCCAGACGAGTACATTCGAAGCAGTCATAATACCGGCCTAGGAGTAAGGACGACACTGCACCTTCAGTTAATGGGCAAGTCTGAGCAGCAAATAAACATCAGAGCAGAATACAAGCCTTACAACAGACTCGCTGGCCAGCGATTAAGGAAAATTAACATTCCGTAGAGTGTCTGTAGCTATCAAACACCTATTCAACATTCGTGTCTTAATCTAACATTTTTTTTTAAAACCTAGATTCTTCATCTTCGTCCGATCCTCTTGCATCAGCATCTTTTTTTTTTTTTTTTTTTACTTCTTTCCATTCGCCTTTTCTCTTTTTGTCAAACTTCTTCCTCTCTTGGGATCGCAATATAACAGTGTCGTTATCTTTTTTAAAAGTGAGAACTCTGTTCCTTCTGTGCCTCTCTGTCTGTCTCCCCCCTCCCCCCTCACTATTAACAGCACGTCCTGACCAGATTAATACACTGATATTACAGCCTGGGCCCAGAGAAGCGACCATCGATTAGTCCCGTCGCCTACGAGAGCCGCACTGATACAAAGCCTAAAACAGCTAGAAAAAAGGAGGAGGAGGGGGGGAAGGAATGAAACGCGCCACCAGAAGTTAGCGCTACTGTTCGGTGAGCAGCGCCGACTAGCGGTGTAGTACTCAACGTCACGTTCCACTTCTCAAACCGAGACCAACAAAAAAAAAAAAAAAAAAAAAAATAATAATATATATATATATATATATATATATATACAAACTGAGCCTCAATTAATAGCTCTTCTCTAGGAGTTCTAGTTGAAACTAGTGCAATAGGCCAACAGAAAGATCCACTTGGACGTAAGAAAATCTATCCTTATAGGATTTCGACCTTAAGCAAGTACAAAAATCCTCTGAAAGGAAACAATTCAAAATTGAACCTGTCCACAGGACTATGGACTTGCAACTTCTAAATCGAAGCAAAAAAAAAAATATATATATATATATATATATGGGGTGTCAATGCAATCTAAAGGAACAATATGGAAAGGTTTCTTCTTTAGACCTGTGAATCGTCTGCCAGCTGGAGTAAGGAGGCAAAGTATATATATATAAAAAAAAAAAAAAATTTATAAAATCGGGAAGAGTACATCTGTCAGTTGGGCAATAAAATCTCTAAAGAGAAAGCACAGCATCACAATCATAAAGACAGTCAACTACAGAGAATAAAATCTAGCTTTCTGGACTGACGCCTCATACAATGCCGAGCCCTGTATTCTAGAATCAAGTGTATCAAAACAGTGGTGTTGTATCTCTAGAAGTGTCTGGTTTAGAGTCAATTTCTAGGCGGACTAAAATGAATATCCGATGTATTTGTAGCCTAAAACAATATGTCGGCGCGCGTCGTGTGTCTAGAGAGAAAGCGGATATAGTACTCACGCCAAGGACTCAATACAGTGAAAACCCGAGAAGAGGAACGCCTCTAGAGGTAGCAGCCACTCATGACCACCTCCAAGTGCCAACTGAGGCATGAAGGTACTATCAGTTCCACGGATCCCCGTTAGCGGAAAGCCAGGCATGTCGCCTCCTCCTGCTCCAGATAGAGGAAAAGTCGGCGGCCCAGAGTTGTTCCCACTGTCGCCCTGAGCCAGCGCGAAGCCCGGCATACCGGCCTCCAGGTGAAGGTCCGAGATACTGAAACACATGCCGCCTCCTCCTGCTCCAGATAGAGGGAAAGTCGGCGGCCCAGAGTTGCTCCCACTGTCGCCCTGAGCCAGCGCGAAGCCCGGCATGTGCGAGATACTGAAACACGGAGACGGCCCAGCCGCCGTGGTCAAGCTGTCCACGTTGCGGGGCAGAGAGTAACTCCGGAGAATGGTGGACGTTGCTCCGCCGGGCATAACGGGGAATCTCTGCTGGATCGAGGAGCTAGGGGAACCCACGCTCAAACTCATACTTGGACCAACAGTCGGACCCATGCTAGTGAGAGAAAAGTTCTGCAGCATCGACGGAATTGAAAACTCCCTGGGGATTTCGTGCGAGTATCGCCTCATGGTCCTAGAGGTCGGCCCGCAGTTGGGCTTAGATTGAATGATGGATTGTTCATACACCCAGTCCATCATGAGTGGAGACGTCATTGAGGCCCCTGAGGCACAGCCAGACAGGAACAACGCTCCCATGGAGTTGGGCAAACTGAACGGCCCGTCCTGTGGAGCCATGGTCATCGTGATGGCTGGCGTTGTGCTGTCTGGGGCGGCCGCAACCAGCGTCACAGGGGGCGGCGACCTGTTGCCGTAGTGTGATGGTCCGCTGGACAGCGTGACAGAATGGCGCCGGTATGCGGAGCTGCTGCTTGACGCCGGGCTCAGTGGTGGAGGTGGACATCTACACGGGCTGTCCGCCGGCCAACTCTCACTGCTTGCACTGTCTAAACCATGCCTCATGTTGAGAGAACTCTTAGGGATTAAGTTAATATTCAAGCTACAGGTGGTGTCCTTAACGATGTTGTACCGGGTAGGAAGTGATTTTAAAGTCTACATGTTATGAAAGCCAAACATTATTCCCATGCAGATTTCTATGCAGCGTATGCAAAACTTTTCTAATATAATCAAGCAAAATTTCATAATCTAGAAAGTGCCAAGGATTCTTTGGCAACACTAAAAATTAGGGAAACATTGCCTAATTACCAAACACTAAATGGAAAACACTTGTGTAGAAGAAATACCGATTTCAAAGAAGAGACAACAAGCTACTTTTAGCTAGTGATTCTCCTGTCCCACTCTGGAAGGCGGCAAACAAGTTATTCGCTAATCAGCTAACTGCTCGACTTGAATGTCTCCTCAAAGATCTCAACACATCGCGGAATTATAGACTCCCTACGCTGACAAGAAGCACAGGAAGAAAACTTTATAACAGTGTTTCTAAATGGTTCACCATCTTGTCAGCCTCTCTCCAAGACTTGCACAGGTCTGTCCTAGATGATGCGCCGACACAGGATGTTACTTTGTGTTAGTTCTCACATGGGCAAGCCGCCGCGGGCGCTGTCTATGCTACTGGCGGGTGAGGCAAGTGTCCAGCCACAGGTCTGTCCTAGCTTATGCGCCGGCACAGGATGTTACTTTGTGTTAGTTCTCACATGGGCAAGCCGCCGCGGGCGCTGTCTATGCTACTGGCGGGTGAGGCAAATGTCCAGCCACAGGTCTGTCCTAGATTATGCGCCGGCACAGGATGTTACTTTGTGTTAGTTCTCCATGGGCAAGCTGCCGCGGGCGCTGTCTATGCTACTGGCGGGTGAGGCAAATGTCCAACCCACGGCCCAGCATAGCGCTGCAGACAACCATCATGTCCGACACATACTGGAGCTGCTAGAGTCACGGGTCACGTTAAGATAAGGTCACAGCAGGGTAAAAACATGCCACAGCCGGTACACGGAAACGCCAGATAAGGGAGATAAACATATCTTAAAAAAAAAGGTCAGATAAGAAGACATAAAGGGAATCAAGAACAACAGATCAGCCATCTATTATAAACTTTTCGCGTCTTATTTCTTATCATATGCTTGATTCTCTTGGAAATATATTTCGTGAGATGAAGTAAGGCCATAATTAATATAATCTGAATACATGTAAAAACAATTTTCACGCAATTACTTACTATGAAGCCTTAACTTACTGCCTTCATTTCGCTAAGCCTTAATGAAACACTGTTGGCCAGTTGTTTCCAGCATGTCTAAAGGTTTCTTCCCCTCACTGAAACTGTTCATTAAAAGTCAAAGAAAAAAAAACAAACAAATATATATATGGCGATATGTCACACCACTGTGGAGCACCGCAGAGAGCAGGGTCACTTGCTTGGCCAGCGCTCACACCCCGAACACCAAGTTTATCTTTTTATGCCAAAAAAAAAAACAAAAAAACAAAAAAACAAAAAACAAAAAAAAAAAAACAAAAACCAGTAGACCTAATATGTCGGCTAAACTCTCAAGGTTTTTTTTTTTCTTATCACAAAATAATATCCATGACTAAAGAAAAATCTTCACACGCTGATTATTTTTTAAATCATTGATAAATAGTGATGAAGTGATATGGATCTAAATCTAGTTTCTAAACTACGAATAAAGTCATGTCGCATTAATGAGTGGCGATGTTAATTGTTTCACGGTCTCCATTAATCAAAAGGGAAACCACTAACTGATTGAGGACAGCTAAACATTGAAGCCTAAAGCTATGGTCTAATATAGTGCCTAAATTGTTTTCGACAGTTTTAATGTAGCATAAGTTTAAAGTTAGATCTTATTCAAAAGATGACAAAATATGTGATGTAAAGTAACAGAATCGTTTGTGTCAGCTTCATGAGGGAGCAAATACTGAAAGAGATCCAACTGGGTTTGGATCAGAAAGATTTTGTGGGTATCACTGAGCTATTATTTCAAACAGTGGAAGAAATGAAACAGCACGGTCGACTGTTTTAGAGCAGCTTGCAGAGCAAGAAATGAAAGCAAATAGCAGGAGAATCGAATATCTGCTCAGTGATCGGTTCATGACGTGACAATTAACAGCCCAAAAACGTTCAGGATGTGCATGATTCTCACTGGCAGGAGAATCGAACATCTGCTCAGTGATCGGTTCATGACGTGACAATTAGCAGCCCAAAAACGTTCAAGATGTGCATGATTCTCACTGGCAGGAGAATCTAATATCTGCTCAGTGATCGGTTCATGGCGTGACAATTAGCTGCCCAAAAACGTTCAGGATGTGCATGATTCTCACTGGCAGGAGAATCGAATATCTGCTCAGTGATCGGTTCATGAAGTGTCCAGTAACACCACCAGAAGGTTGAGGAAAAAAGAGAGTAGATAACATCCTGCGATTCAGCACAACGTGTGGCCGATTTCTGGGAGAATAGCCAGTGTACAAGACTTGGTCAACTTCTTGACGCAGAGCCTGGCTCTCCGATTGTCCAACTGTCACGCACTGTGGATCAAGTCCGGCACGAGAACAGCGTGTCCAGTAATCCGCACTTCCTGTAGCCATTATGTGAACACACAGGGAGGAGATAAGGAGGAGAGAAAGCGACCAATCACACACACAGGGGGAAAGAGAGAGAGAGAGGGAGAGGGAGAGAGAGAGAGAGAGAGAGAGAGAGAGAGAGAGAGAGAGAGAGAGAGAGAGAGAGAGAGAGAGAGAGAGAGAGAATACACAATATGGTGCTCGCAGTCCACGGCAAGCAGTAATGATGGAGATCATTAAAGGAATGAATAAAGTTAAAGAGCCACTTGTGTTTGTGGTGATTAAGGTGGAAATATTGGCGGCTTGTTACCCTTGCTTTGCTTGTTCCATATAATCTAAAACCATATTTAGTACGCTTGTGGAGAGAGGTTTGGAGCTTAAGCAATATATATAATATCGAGAGATTTCTGTATCAGTACGGTAACTATCGGCTACATACATCACAGATCGATGAGTCTTGCTACCAGATGTATGAACCTAGTGGTAGGTTAAAGCATATGAAGCGACGATAATCTGGACACGACTGACAGGAAACAAGAAGCTCAGACCTTTGTCCCTGCCATTGAAAGCGGTTTAATTCAGACAGCGACCTTTGGCCTGAAGCTCGAAGGCACCCAGTCACAGAGGAATCAGGACGATCTACGTGCACGTTGTAAATTGGTGCTCATTCCCGAGATTACTAGCGACAAAACTGGATCAGACGTGACAAGACACGTCATGGCAGCCGTGTGAGGGAGACAGCACGAAGCTTTCAACGGGACGACGTCATCACCGCTAAATGACACAAGGATAATAGGATCACTAAATAGAATTAGAGCTCCAGCTCGTCATTAGTTTTGTTTTAATCCACGAGGGCAAAACAGATTAATTACCATCAGTCTATACTTTAAGCTAGACCTATTAGGTGATGCCACTGATCGGTGTGGCCATAAAGACAGAGAATAGCCT
>JAWDGP010003771.1:285000-287500 GCA_033675545.1 Elysia crispata
TAGAAACTGAGACGGTTCACTCTACCAGTAAAACATTGAGAGAAATGGAGGATAGAGACTGAGGCGGTTCACTCTACCAGTAAAACATTGAGAGAAATGGAGGATAGAAACTGAGACGGTTCACTCTACCAGTAAAACATTGAGAGAAATGGAGGATAGAGACTGAGACGGTTCACTCTACCAGTAAAACATTGAGAGAAATGGAGGATAGAGACTGAGGCGGTTCACTCTACCAGTAAAACATTGAGAGAAATGGAGGATAGAAACTGAGACGGTTCACTCTACCAGTAAAACATTGAGAGAAATGGAGGATAGAAACTGAGACGGTTCACTCTACCAGTAAAACATTGAGAGAAATGGAGGATAGAGACTGAGGCGGTTCACTCTACCAGTAAAACATTGAGAGAAATGGAGGATAGAAACTGGGACGGACAACAGCTTGATACTTCTGACACAGCCAAAATCCTAACATTTGTAAAAGACAATGCTCTCTCTGTGTCTACCCCTCCCCTCTCTTAAGCTCGCTACCTTTTTTAGAAGACTGAATTGTTAACTGCCTGATTGGAGCTAACAAGAAACAAGACACCATGTGCTTGAGGTGACACTTTTAGCCATTCACACATTCATGTATTATCCAAGACCTGTCAAGAGAGATGGAAAGAAATGGCAATTTATTGATGCGACCTTCAGGAAAGAGAAAAAGGAAAGATTCTATTATTGTTGTCTCTCTCCCCCGCTCCGCCAAGACAGTTCGCGCGGAATGTCTGAATGAGATGCTTCACTGCATGCTCTGACATTTCCACACACGGCACTGGGCAGGAAAATAAGGAAACAATAAAAAAAAAAATAAACTGTCCGTGAAAGGGACAAGAATCAACAAACTATAAACTCTACACATTCAGTAAACAGATTTACACCGACCAATCTCTTCATCACGAGGAGCCGGATTGTTTTCAAACCAGTGAAGGATCGATCCAATTAAAAAAACTCGTTATTGTGCAGATCTGGAGGGCTGTCAACTTCAAGTCAATGGAGGATTCCAAAACCTATCTCTTCAGCATGAGGAGCTCAAATGTATTAAATCCAATGAAAGATTCACAAAGCAATCTCTTCAAGATGACATTCATGAATGTATTCAAACCCATAAGCTAATCTCTTCAAGATGACATTCATGATTGTATTCAAATCCAAAAGCTAATCTCTTCAAGATGTCATTCATGAATGTATTCAAATCCAAAAGATAATCTCTTCAAGATGACATTCATGAATGTATTCAAATCCAAAAGCTAATCTCTTCAAGATGACATGCATAATTGTATTCAAATCCATAAGCTAATCTCTTCAAGATGACATTCATGATTGTATTTAAATCCATAAACTAATCTCTTCAAGATAACATTCATGATTGTATTTAAATCCATAAGCTAATCTCTTCAAGATGACATGCATTATTGTATTCAAATCCATAAGCTAATCTCTTCAAGATGACATTCATGATTGTATTTAAATCCATAAGCTAACCTCTTTAATTCTATGCAAATGAAAGCTGTAAAAAATGACGGAAAACTGATACTGGAAGCCGAAATTCTATCAGTTCAATTCAGTCGAATTTGAAAACAAAAATTCCAACGTTGATGCGAATCGAATTGATCCCATGAAGACTGAATAAAAATGGCTTATTGGTATAACGCGTAGATCTAAATACTAACAGGTGATGTTATGTGTGCGTGTATTTTTAATTTCAATAGAAAGAGTCGACTTTCAGGAAGAGAAAGAAAGACGATGGATATCTAGTATACCTGTAATTGTAGCGTCGCGCATCGAAATTAAAATCAAGAGGTTGAGAGTGAGGAGAACCAGGCACAGTGTCTGTCTGTCAGTACAAGAGGAAACCTAGTCGCTAAAAATACAGCTCTAGTCGGATTTAGAAAAAGTGGTGCTGGGAATCTCCCATCTCTACAACAATAGGTCAGACAACATTGGTGTCGCAGGCGACAGATCTGGTGGGCCAGCGGTCTCACAGACTGAGCGATTCAATTTTATCAACCGTGGCATCGCATTGTCACGAGGTTCTGGCTCAAGTAACAGTCACAGTAGTAAAGCAGTCCTTCCCAATATTCTAGCCTGATCTGAAAGCTTCTGAACCAAGCACGAACTTTTGTATCAATCATCGATATTAACTTTAGTTTGGAGTATGACGATTTCGAGCTCCTGGCTCTTCTTAGGCCATTCTACGGTTCGGCAATGAAAAAAATAAGGATGAAGTCCAAGAAACAACCGACTGGCAGTCTTTAACATCCGTCTATCTGTTTCAATTTATTCTGGTATTCTATAATTATTGAGGGGGGGGGGGGGGCGGGGGAAGAAAGAGAGAGAGAGAGAGAGAGAGAGAGAGAGAGAGAGAGAGAGAGAGAGAGAGAGAGAGAGAGAGAGAGAGAGAGAGAGAGAGAGAGAGAGAGAGACTCAGCAAATTCTGGAACCATACTTCAAGCAATACATG
>JAWDGP010003771.1:290000-342500 GCA_033675545.1 Elysia crispata
ATTATTATTATTATTATTATTATTATTATTATTATTATTATTATTATTATTATTATTATTATTATTATTATTATTATTATTACTATTATTATCATCATCATTATTTGACGAACACATGGCCAGGATCCCAACCAGCCGTGTGATAACGGAAGCGCGGAGCTGGGATCTAACCTGACCCACGGTCCCTTAGTGTTGATACAAAAACATGCCTTTGATAATCGCTTTCAATCAAAGTACAAAGAGGATTCGTCATGACAATTTGGACTGACTTATGTAAGAAGAATTGAAAATAGGCGTATACAAATAGCATTAAAAAGGCGTTTAGGGGGAAAGGGGGAAGGAGACAGAACGGGTAAAATATTAAGACAGTTTACTTGGGGTGTTAATTTCACCTGGACGGCTTCAACGACAATATAACATTGTTAAGGTGAATTTTTGTGAAGGCTTTAAAAATATCTAAAATCTGCTTTCCTGAACGCATTTACTGATAATCATTGGATATGAGACAGGCCTTGAGACCTCTGGTCCAACACAAGTATTTATTCATAACGGGAAAATATTTTATAACATAATATGAGTTATCCAGAAGCAAAGGCATATCGGTTATATTATTTAAATACTTTATAATTTCCGGATGAATGAGAGGGGGGGAGAGAGAGAGAGAGAGAGAGAGAGAGAGAGAGAGAGAGAGAGAGAGAGAGAGAGAGAGAGACAGACAGACAGACAGAAAAAGAGGAGGGGGAGAGGAGGAAGAGGAGGAAAAGAAGAAGAAGTTGAGCCACAATTTTGCTGTGTCTCCCAGCGCCTATCAACAGGTCAGTGCTCTGACTGAAGTGAATGCGTCACTGTCCAATCACAATATTGGTGTGCAAGAAGCCTGGGGCTAATTCTCTATCGTAGATGACCATCAAAAAGAACTCAGGTCTCACTAATAGAGCTCGTAAGTTAATTATATGTTCAGGCCCCAGGCTACTGCTATAGAGGATTGACCGGGTTTTATGCTGTCACTGTACTGCTGTTTATCCAAGATCCACATAAGATTCATTACCATACTCTTAATAGATTAGCTAAACAAAATCTAAACGTTTCCTCATGGCTTTTAGGGCGAGATAGTTATATAAAAAATAATAAATAACAACAGTACAATTTTTGTAGCATCGGATCATGTTAGAATGAGGGTAGACTGACTGACCGCCGTCATAATACTGGGTGATTCCTCAGCGAGAGACTACTTTAGTTTTTGTTAGAGTCGGGAAAGCCAATCCCTGCCTTCAGCTAACACCACGGACAAGACAAAAACTGAAAAAAGGCTTTGCTAATCTTTGCCACGAAAGTCCAAAGTTCGTTGTTTTTTTTTTTCTTCTTCTTCTAAATATATAGGTTTAAGAACAAGCAGAGTAAACAACACAGTCGATGACTTAACTATACTTTGGTAAAAAAAAAACGATTCACATAGTTACCTACTTACATACCCTGAAATAGAAGAAAAGGTTACACGTAAATTTTCTATAGAAAGACAGTTATGTAAGACAACCACTTCCAATTCAAAATTAAAGAAGGCAGTTCAACACAAAGGTAGAAAATAAAATAATAAAGCAAAAACAGGGTGGCTTTTACTTTGTTGAAAACAAATGATAAAGAAAACTCCCCCACCCCCACCATACAAAAACCATTTTTTTTTAAACCCACAAGCCCATAGACCCACAGACCAAAGACATCAACAAACAAGTTCCCATTCAGTTTTCTTGAGTTGAATACGGGTACAAATCTCAGAAGATCAGTAGAAGCCAAGGACTAGGTGAAGCAATTACAGGAGATAGAAGCCGATCAGATTGAATTGACATTAGACTCAGGCAATATACACGGGAAATCTTGCGATATATATATATATATATATATATATATATATATATATATATATATATATATATATATATATATAATGAGAGAGAGAGAGAGAGAGAGAGAGAGAGAGAGAGAGAGAAGACACATTGGTGTGAGAGCAAGTGAAGGGAAGAGAGGGCTTGAGTCGAGGAGAAATTCTGAATGAGAGGGACGGAAAGGAAAAGTAGGGGGGAAATCTGTCCCCGCCCGCCACTCAACTTCCAAAAGCGGTTTGGTTGAGCCCAAAAGACATCAAGACTAAAGTGCTGGCTGGAGCTTCGAGACGAGGCAATTTAGGAAAGAGGTCACCACACCAAGAGAGGGACTGGTTAGTGGTAGTGAAGAGAAATGGGCGACACAAAACCTCTTTGCTGGGCAGCAGCAGTCTTAGCAGCCAGCTGGTTGGGAGGAGAGGATTTGGGAGCATCAATCGATGGAGATTTATCTCTGTACACTAAAGTTGAATTAAATAAATAGAGCGCTCTTGAATTCTGAGGGAACGCTGATCTCAATAAATCCGACACCACCCACGACAAGCACAGAAAGCGAGCGAGCGAGCGAGCGAGCGAGAGAGAGAGAGAGAGAGAGAGAGAGAGAGAGAGAGAGAGAGAGAGAGAGAGAGAGAGAGAGAGAGAGATAGATAGATAGATAGATAGATAGATAGATAGATAGATAGATAGATAGATAGAGAGAGAGTGAGAGACAGAGAGAGACAGAGACAGACAGAGAGAGAGAGAGAGAGAGAGAGAGAGAGAGAGAGAGAGAGAGAGAGAGAGAGAGAGAGAGAGAAAGACAGACAGACAGACAGACAGACAGACAGACAGAGAAGATAAATCAAAACCACAGAATTGATGTATGAAGGAACAATACACACCCACGTAGAAGAGAATAATGTAAATGAACAATACAAACTTCTCCAGCCTATACGCTGAGCCCCTGGCGGATTTCCTCCTTTCTAGAATCCTTCAAGAGAGGGACTCTGTGAGGAAAGGGATCTCCAAGCTCTTTGTGCGTAACAGTTGAAGAATGCAGAAAGCAATAATGTTGATTTAATCATCGCGAGTTCAACAACACTTTTTTTTTTTTATGTTTTCGCTGCTGCATAAAGGTTTGACAAAACTGTTCTCAGAAGTTCTGGTGCCACTTAAAAAGCTTTACAAACAGAGAGAGAGAGAGAGAGAGAGAGAGAGAGAGAGAGAGAGAGAGAGAGAGAGAGAGAGAGAGAGAGAGAGAGAGAGAGAGAGAGAGAGAGAGAGAGAGAGAGAGAGAGAGAGAGAGAGAGAGAGAGAGAGAGAGAGATAGAAAAAGAGAGGAAAAAAATTAAAAAAATATGAGGAAATTGATAAAATCATCATAATTACATATAAATACATGTAACTGTCATAAAAAAAAAATCATAATTACATGAAAATACGTGTAGCTGTAATAAAAAAAAAATCTCACTTGCATCATCCCATAACTCAAGAGCTGAACTTGAACAAACTGAAAGAAGGATTGTGATGCTAAACTTGCGAACTTTCCCTGTGCCTCTCTGAGTCTAATGAGAAACGTGAAAGGGTTGCCTTCAGCGACAAAAACTCATAAATCACACTATGTAGGTGAGAGCACACATAACACACTATCTGGCACAATACCAGAGCTGAACAGACAGCGTGGGTGTAACAACTTGTAAACACCATCAAGGCTGAGATCAAAGTGAACTGATCACAATGTTCAGACAAACACCATCAAAGTGAACTGATCACAATGTTCAGACAAACACCATCAAAGTGAACTGATCACAGTGTTCAGACAAACACCATCAAAGTGAACTGATCACAGTGTTCAGACAAACACCATCAAAGTGAACTGATCACAATGTTCAGACAAACACCATCAAAGTGAACTGATCACAGTGTTCTGACAAACACCATCAAAGTGAACTGATCACAGTGTTCAGACAAACACCATCAAAGTGAACTGATCACAGTGTTCAGACAAACACCATCAAAGTGAAGTGATCACAGTGTTCTGACAAACACCATCAAAGTGAACTGATCACAGTGTTCAGACAAACACCATCAAAGTGAACTGATCACAGTGTTCAGACAAACACCATCAAAGTGAACTGATCACAGTGTTCAAACACCATCAAAGTGAACTGATCACAGTGTTCAGACAAACACCATCAAAGTGAACTGATCACAGTGTTCAGACGGTACAGTGAGGTCGGTCTTTCTCCCAACAGGTACCGGTACCTTCTTCACCGTTCCCTCGGGGATGTGTACACGCCAGGGCCGGGCGGCCCACAGCACCGACTGATCCAGGGGAGCCAGGCTGCTGCTACAGGGGAACACAAACTGAGTTAGGGATCACAAGCAATGGCCAGAAAGTCCAGCAAGCTAGAGCGGACAATATCTGGTAGGATAGCTCAGTAGGAAGCCCGTTGGATACGCTCTGCGGATCCTGAGTTTGACCGCCGACAAGAACATCTTGAGATGGAGTCCAATCCACGAGCGCTAGCCTTAGGTTAACGACAGCCATCGACTCCAGAGATTCAGCGTGAAACTTGATGAACGTGAAATTAGAGGTTACCAAAAAATCAATATGGGCCATTAAAGAGATGCGGCCATGAAATTATTGGACGTAATACTAACCAAAGATTGGACAATATGGGCCATTAAAGAGATGCGGCCATTAAATTATTGGACGTAAAACTAACCAAAGATTGGACAATATGGGCCATTAAAGAGATGCGGCCATTAAATTATTGGACGTAAAACTAACCAAAGATTATTGGACAATACAGGACATTAAAGAGATGCAGCCATGAAATTATTGAAGGTAAAACTAACCAAAGATTGGACAATATGGGCCATTAAAGAGATGCGGCCATTAAATTATTGGACGTAAAACTAACCAAAGATTATTGGACAATACAGGACATTAAAGAGATGCAGCCATGAAATTATTGAAGGTAAAACTAACCAAAGATTGGACAATACAGGACATTGGAATGGATCAAATCAAGAAAGGCTATAGAAACGTTATCTTAACCAGCGGCATGATGATTTCTCCATACATCGTGGCAAACGCCTTTCCGTACCTGAGGTAATCAAATATTGCTACACACCAAGAGACGGGGTGTATTGGAATTTAAAAACATCTAACGATTCGCTGATTTGCAACAAATGTCAACGGTTATTGTCCGCAGTAATAGCCTTGTTTGAGTTTCTATTTAAAGCCGATCACATTGCACTAGAATGAAAGGCATCAGAACTACATAGAATACCAACTAAAATGTGAAATGATAAAAAAAAACTCTTTGATTGCAAGAGTAGTTCATATGAATGTAGTTTTTAACTGATTAAAGCAATGGAAAGAAACTTTCCACCAGGCTTCTAAATTTTGGTGTCGAAAATATTCAGAGAAAAATCGTAGCTTGGTAAAAGAATTTTAAATTTTGTTTCTTCCTTGTAGCTGTAACTCAATGACTGCATCTCATCAGTAAGTTACACAGCATTGAAACCAATGAAGAAGGAAGAAAGAAAGAAAAATTCCATTGAGTAGGAACTAGCTTTGTAATATCCTTCACGACACTATAATATATTGCGATATGTGGCTTTCATGTAAAACAGCAACGTGGTAAAAACTTATGTATCTCTACTTGTATCGTCCTCAACAAACAGTCAGTCCTCCTAAAATATCAGAGAAAATAATGGCTTCTGTCCCTCTCAGGGACACAGACTTGTGAGCATCGTGTCTCTAAAGTTAGGCTAGGATACGTCAATTTGATAAGATAACCTCCATCTCCAGACAGCGAAGTCCCGATCAATCAGAGCTCGGTCAGAATCTGATACCACGACCAGAGCCCTTTTCTTTTCAACATAAGGAGAAAGAAGAAACTCAGACCTACTAACAATTGCTTAAGAGCAACGGCCGGTCTCTGACGAGTAAGGTAGGAATTGTAATGTGATTTAAATACAAACTTGTCCCTGAGGAGGACGAAACGAAAGAAGTCTACACAAGGCAGGACTCACCGGCCCTTGAGAAGCCAATTTGCCACGCCCACTGACCGCTTCTCCGTGCTCAGGGAGAGCAGGATGTCTTGCCACACGGTGTCTCCCCTCTTGGAGCCGTTGGAGCGCTGCTGCCCGTGCTGGAATCCAGCTGTAAGGCCGCTTCGCGCGGCTGCTGCTACTGCTGCTGTGGAACCACTGCCACCATTGACAGTGCTGCTGTTGCTGTTCGAGGTGACCGGCTGAGCTCGCGTTGTATAAACATCACTAGTATCGTCTGCTCCGCTCCCACACGGTGTATGGCTGCTGGTTTCGCCTGAGAGGGCTGACAATTGGGAATGTTCAGGTGGAAAGTTACTAGTATGTTGGGAAACACCGTTGGTATGTGCAGGCAGTCCATTCACTATGTGCCGTATGTTGTTGGAGTCCTTTGATTCTAGAATGCTGTAACGGTCAGAGGAACGGGCCTTGGAGGCCGTAATATTTGTGGCCTCTTTCCCGGGCAGAGCATGAAGAGGGGAGGATTGGGACAAGTTAATGAGGTTTTCTGCCCCAGTGGTTTTCCTGTGGTTTTCGAGTACTTCCTGGGCATCATCTATTCCATATGGGAGAACAGTCAAGGTCATCACTTTGGGCGCATGGACGCCATTCCTTGAGTTTTTATTGTAAGGTGCGAAAGCATCTGAGACACGCCTAGTCACGTGTCGGGCAAGATCTGACGGACCATCTCCAGGGATTTCTGCACGGACTAAATACCTCCGCCGCCTATCAGACCCGCCACGGACAGCTGGTACCCAGTTAAAATTGGCCGACCACTGGGTGCTGGAGACTTGCACGCCGGGCGGAAAGATCATTTTCTGGAGCCAGAGCGGCTCACCGTTATCACTGAGCGCGTCCGATTGGACAAACTCAACCGCTATGGGCACTGCGCCTTGAAGATTGACGGGGAGCGTCCCGTCCACAGGCCGTGCCAGTGTCCAACATACACTCGTGCGTCTCAGCTGGGGAGGCAGGGATTCCGTCGGTGTCCACGACTGCGTGTTGGAGCGCAGGCTTGGATTGGTCTCCCCCTCCGAGGTGTTGGCCATATGAAGAGTGTTAACCGCTGGCTCATCCCGGCCATTCTGTCCTGCGTCAGGTGATGAAACTAAAGAGACTTCGGTGATGTGCCTCGGCACGGTCACGTCACGTGACTCCTCGTGCTCGGCTAGGGCTATTGTCTTTCTCAGAGTAGAGTTTCCCAAGGCGAGGCGATGCAGACTGTTTGAAAACTTTAGAAAATATTTCTGCGGTACGAGCGAAGTGTCGCTTGAAGACTTGTGCAAGGGAGGAGAGCTAGCTTCAGGACAGAATTCATCCTTACTGCTATCTTTCGATTCCGCTTCCTCATCTTCGTCGTCGTCGTCTTCATCTTCCTCATCGTCTTCATCATCATCTCCATCTTCATCATCATCATCGTCGTCGTCGTCGTCGTCTTCTTCGAGAGAAAACTCGTACTCTACGCTGTCTTGCCGGCGCCGCTTGTCACTGCCGTGCTGTCCAGTGTTGGTCACGGCCGATCCTGCTGTCTGTGAGGGCGGCACCACCTGGTCCTGGCCCGTAGTGCTGAGAGGAACGCTCGGTCTTATGACCAAGCATCTCCCGCGCGCGGCCCACTGCGCCTGAGACTGATCCATGGAGACAAGGTCATCTGCTGAGAAGCGGCGCGGGCAACCGGGGTCAGCCGTAATAAAAATCGGTACTCGCCCGCGCTTGATATGCTGCCCATTCACATAATCGCTTACAATGGTACTTCCCGCGCCTGTCACTTGGCCCTGGCTGTCTGATTGTTGCTGCTGTGTTACATCAGGGAAGGAACCAGCACGTGATCGCGATTTTTTCCTCATCCTCAACTCAACATCCGTAACTGCTCCATCTGTGAACACCTCAGCGGTTGGTGATGCTGAAGATGTTAGGCATGTAGTGGATGTTGTGTCTCCAGTATCTGAATAGGGAGCAGCAGGACAATCGCTTGTGGTGCTGAAGACGTTTGCTTTCTGCTTGTTGTGGTTTTTGTTGACGCGCTTCCAAGCTACCTCGCGGTAGGTTCGCACAAATGTGGGCACTCGGCGCTGGGCAGCGGCCAGACCGGAGTCCACGCTGTGCTTCCTGCCTGAGGTCTCGTGATACAGCAGCCGCTGGCGCAGCTCGCCCAGCGCGTCCTCTTCCTCGGTGCCGCCATGGCCAGGCAGAGATTGCCGGTGGAGCACGAGACGCTGGTCCTGGCGGTAGTCATACCCAGCCCCACTCGCACCGCCAGCATCACTGCCAGCAGCAGCAGCAGTCAACTGACCGACGGACAGTGGCGACGATGAAGGCGAGGAAGGTGATAGCAGCAGTGGAGGCGTCGACAACGCTTTCGCCTGCGAGGAGGCAGCGCCGCTAAGACACGCCAGTCGACACCTGTCCCGCTCCCAGGAGCCAGCGACGGTTGGTGCCGCAGTGAAGCTCGACTGGAGGAGCACAGCGGCTCGACCTCCCTCCGTGGGCGCCTCACTGAAGTTCTGGAGTTTGTCTCGTAATGTATAATCCACGCAGTTGTCTGCGACATCTTTCTTGTCGTTGTTGTTGTTGTTGTTTAGTCTATCCAGATTATTGATATCGCAAGGAGTGGAGGAATGTGCCGGTTGGACAATGTTCGCGGAAATTCGGTTTGAGGATCTTGTCACAGGAATCTCCATCTCTGAACCAACCTCCAACATATTAAATAAGAATCCAAGACTATAAGAGATGCATTGCAGAACATTAATCTTCAGAATACGCTACAGTCGAGATAAAGTTTGAAAATTACTCTAAATGCAGGTCGCCGCATGAACTAGATTCGCATCCGCGCAATTGGACAGAAAACCGACACGATAAAATTTAAGGGTTAGTCAAAGATGGAAGTGACTATCAAATATCGTCTAAGTTAAAACATAAACGATCCAAATGGAAATCCACAACAGTTTGGCCAACACTTATATATCATAATGTATTGAATCGTGGCTTTCACAATCACACGGGAAAACCTGCTGGTAAAAAGATAAAACGTTAGAGGGAACTAAATTCAGAATGTTGGCTACTCAGACGAAAAATCGGCGATCGTTATAAATCTGTCACCACCTAATACTATGTAATGCAGTAAGCTTTGGAAGCAAAATATTAATTCAGATTAAAAAAAAAAAATCTACTCCAGCTCCAAAGCTTGCCTCTTCGCCGAGCACCTTTACTCTAACGGTTTGTTTAACACTGAAAACTAGCGGTGCAATAGTGCTTCAGGTCTGGGCTGTTTCTGAGGGCGACTTCAGTCTGAGGCTGCTAGACAATCTTCCAAACGAGCTGCTAACTAAGTAAACAGATTCTAAGGTTCAAACTTCGGAAAGAGGCGGGGGAAATACTTGTCCAGGCAGCACAGAGCAAGGACTATTCACTGGTATCCTTCCATCGACCCAATTATTAGTGATTTGTTCATCTAGCTACCTACTTATCTACTCAACTCCGTGTACTGATTGTTTGTCTAAAGCACAGTCGCAGACTAAACTCGCGCAATATGTACCCAGGACATATTAAAAAAAAAACCTAATGCTCCACTCACAGCCCCTGTTTCCAGCCGTACTCTCTAACGCGGCAACGTAAAACTCGAGGCGGAACAGTTTTCTCCTAGCGGCTTGAAACGTCTCCTCCAGACAGGAATCGGACAGGAAGGGGGGGGGGGTTACCATGATAACCACTGTACGAGGACGCTAGAGACATAGAGCAAGCAAGGGGATAGAACCAACAATTATGTAAGATGTGCATGATTTAACTGAACTTGTCTATCAGCACCTTTTTTCGCATGATATGGGATAAAAAGATAGAAATGGCATGGAGGGGAGGAGGGAGGGAGGGAGGGAGAGAGAGAGAGAGAGAGAGAGAGAGAGAGAGAGAGAGAGAGAGAGAGAGAGAGAGAGAGAGAGAGAGAGAGACGTACAAAGCAAAAAACACGCAAATAGACAGAGCTGAAGAAGCGAAGCATGGGACAGACTTCAAATAACGAGAGAGAGAGAGAGAGAGAGAGAGAGAGAGAGAGAGAGAGAGAGAGAGAGAGGGAGAGAGAGAAAGATAGAGAGAGGGAGGGAGAGAGGGAGAGACAGAGGGAGAGAGAGAAATGGATAGAGAGAGAGGGGAGAGAGAGAGGGAGAGAGAGAGGAAGAGAGAGAGGGAGAGAGAGAGAGGGGGGGGGAGAGAAAGAAAGAGAGAGAGAGAGGGGGGTGGAGAAAGAAAGAGAGAGAGAGAGAGAGAGAGAGAGAGAGAGAGAGAGAGAGAGAGAGAGAGAGAGAGAGAGAGACGTACAAAGCAAAAGACACGCAAATAGACAGAGCTGAAGAAGCGAAGCATGTGACAGACTTCAAAGAACGAGAGAGAGAGAGAGAGAGAGAGAGAGAGAGAGAGAGAGAGAGAGAGAGAGAGAGAGAGAGAGAGAGAGAGAGAGAGAGAGAGAGACTCAGATAAGCATACCTTGCCGAGCATTCTATTTTGTATTCTCTATCAAATCGTGCTCTTCCCTAACACGTGTGCTCCCCTGTAGCTTTTATCTTCATCTGTTTCAAGGCGAGGAAGGGATAAACTTTCTCTTTGAAAAAAAAAAAAAAAAAAAAGAAAATACAAATAATGCGTGTGACAGTCTGACAGTAAGCGAGTGGTATCCAATATGGTTTTGTCTTAATTTATTGACCAGTAAATTATTCTATTCTTTACGCTATCAAGGGTTCATCAATCAGGTTTTAGGTTGGAGCAAAGGTTCGCTGGCCATAACTAATATCAAAGACCGCCCGGGTGCCTGCCTGTTGTAATACTGTGAAGTAAGCTCTCCGCAGTACACGTAGTGCTTACTGTGCTGGACCAGTCGACAATCGGCGTGGTTAGCACCGTTGGGCCACGGGCTGCACTGGGCGCCATTATTCCCGAGCCTTATTTTCTCTCTAGTGGCTCGGCCCAGTTTGGTTTGCTCCATAACTCTGGCAACTCTTCATGACCTCCCCAACCCTCCCTCCCTCCATACAAACACTTTTTAACTCTACATCTGTCTCTATCATTGCAATGGAATATCAACGCCCATTAATTGTTTGGTCAAACCACTGATATCAATTTACACCTTTACATATCACGGCAAACCGTGCCATTCTCAGGTCAGGTCATGTTCCATTATGAAACTGACAGTTACTCTCTGGTTCTATAAACTTTACCAGAAAAATGCGGCATGATCAAGACAACCTTGAAATCAAAACGATATCTTGGGTTTCATTTGTCAATCAGTACATAGTTTTCTGGTGCGGACCAGGCGGACTGAAAACTTGAAACTGAGCTTCAGATGGTAGGTCTGAAAATAGTTTTTAAAGATCTCTCTCTCTCTCTCTCTCTCTCTCTTTCTTTCTCTCTCCCGCTCTCTCTTATCTATCTCTCTCTCCCGCTCTCTCTCTATCTATCTATCTCTCTCTTTCTCTTTCTGTCTCTCTTCCTCTCTCTCTGTCTCTCTCCCTCCCTCTCAATGTCTCTCTTTCTTTCTCTCTGTCTGTCTGTCTGTCTCTCTCTCTCTCTCTCTCTCTCTCTCTCCCTCTCTCTCTCTCTTTTCTCTCTATCGCAATCTCTTCTCAGTTGTCAAACAACAGAGCTGTGACGACTGATTGTACTATCTTTTAGTACTTTCTTTATTTAGTTCATTTTTTTTTTTTTAATTTTAATTTTTCCGGCAATTAATTTGTTATATTCCAAGGTACGAACAATGGCAGCTCTATTTAAGATACGAACAATGGCAGCTCTATCTAAGACACGAACAATGGCAGCTCTATCCAAGATACGAACAATGGCAGCTATATCTAAGGCACGAACAATGGCAGCTCTATCTAAGACACGAACAATGGCAGCTCTATCCAAGATACGAACAATGGCAGCTCTATCTAAGATACGAACACTGGCAGCTCTATCTAAGATACGAACACTGGCAGCTCTATCTAAGATACGAACAATGGCAGCTCTATCCAAGATACGAACAATGGCAGCTCTATCTAAGATACGAACAATGGCAGCTCTATCTAAGATACGAACACTGGCAGCTCTATCCAAGATACGAACAATGGCAGCTCTATCCAAGATACGAACAATGGCAGCTCTATCCAAGATACGAACAATGGCAGCTCTATCTAAGATACGAACAATGGCAGCTCTATCTAAGATACGAACAATGGCAGCTCTATCCAAGATACGAACAATGGCAGCTCTATCTAAGATACGAACACTGGCAGCTCTATCTAAGATACGAACACTGGCAGCTCTATCTAAGATACGAACAATGGCAGCTCTATCTAAGATACGAACAATGGCAGCTCTATCTAAGATACGAACACTGGCAGCTCTATCTAAGATACGAACAATGGCAGCTCTATCTAAGATACGAACACTGGCAGCTCTATCTAAGATACGAACACTGGCAGCTCTATCTAAGATACGAACAATGGCAGCTCTATCTAAGATACGAACAATGGCAGCTCTATCCAAGATACGAACACTGGAAGCTCTATCTAAGACACGAACAATGGCAGCTATATCTAAGACACGAACAATGGCAGCTCTATCCAAGATACGAACAATGGTAGCTCTATCCAAGATACGAACACTGGCAGCTCTATCCAAGATACGAACACTGGAAGCTCTATCTAAGATACGAACACTGGCAGCTCTATCTAAGATACGAACACTGGCAGCTCTATCCAAGATACGAACACTGGAAGCTCTATCTAAGATACGAACACTGGAAGCTCTATCCAAGATAAGAACACTGGCAGCTCTATCCAAGATACGAACACTGGAAGCTCTATCTAAGATACGAACACACACTGGAAGCTCTATCCAAGATACAAACAATGGCAGCTCTATCTAAGATACGAACAATGGCAGCTCTATCTAAGATACGAACGATGGCAGCTCTATCTAAGATACGAACAATGGCAGCTCTATCCAAGATACGAACAATGGCAGATCTATCTAAGATACAAACAATGGCAGCTCTATCTAAGATACGAACAATGGCAGCTCTATCCAAGATACAAACAATGGCAGATCTATCTATCTAAGATACGAACACTGGCAGCCATATCTATATAGCTCACACGCGGTGCTACCTCTACCCTACAGGGCGCCATGGTTATCTACTGAACGGTTAAATACCTTTATGGCGTCATAAAGATTAAAAAAAAGCCGTGTGAATTTTTTTTATTCGCTTTTTCCGATTTAAAGATCATTTGAACTTGCTACAGTTATAGAACGGCCAGGAGGAATTTCATAATTTAAGGTCAAAGGCTTGAAACGTTGTACGACCGTAGTTCAAAGCAAGATTTTTCCCCCCTTCGAAAACACCACGTGGGGTGTTATGACGTCAGGGTGATGGATCAACCTCGAGGCTGAAAGCTTGAATTTATTATTTTTTCTCCCCCAAGTGTTTAATCTGGTCCAACAGCCTCCCAACGATTAAACTTCAAACCAGATCTGTTATGGGGAGAATAGTGCGAAAATGGGTTGGAGTGATGCCTGACCACGAGTTACGTGAAAACACCGAAAGTAGAACACAAACTTAAAGAGAGGCTGGGAAACAGCAGACTCCCATCGGGCAATGGATATAGCCGACCCACTATACCATAAACACTTCCGTTTCCACAAACCCCCCCCCCCCCCCTCTCTCTCTCTCTCTCTCTCTCTCTCTCTCTCTCTCGATATAATGTTTTCTCCCTGAAGAAGCCAAGATCTATACGTCTGTCAGTGCCCCCCTCCCCTCCCTACACAGAGCACCATTTAGAAAATGTGCACTAAAATATTCGTGCTCAGTTCGCATTGTCGATAGTAAAAAATGTTATCAGCGCGGTTAACCGAGAAAAAGTTCAAGGGTTGACTTTCAGCAAGGACAAAACTCAAAACCAACTCCAGATAATGGGATATTTCGAAATGGTCGTTGAACCGTCAGTCAGCTGATGCACTTGATACTCAATCTAACACTCACACACACACACACACACACACACACGAAAAGCAGGGTGAATGGCCTGAACCAGAAACTTTTTCACACACTTCTTAAAAAATAGTACACGTTTCGATCACTGCAGCTCTCGTCAAACGTTAGGGAAGTAAGCCAGATCAATTTATTTTTGCATTTCTCAGTTCCTTTGATAAAGATCGAGATAAATCGAACCGAATTTCGTTCAGGAGCGTGTCATCTGTAACGAAAGGTCACGACATTCTCAAGATTCTTTAAGACTGAATTGATAGCTCCAAATGAAGCGAACTACATATATATATATATATATATATATATATATATATAGAGAGAGAGAGAGAGAGAGAGAGAGAGAGAGAGAGAGAGAGAGAGAGATAGATAGATAGATAGAAAGATAGATAGAAAGATAGATAATCTAGAACAGTAGGCAGAACAGCGACACTGCAACAATGTCCTGGCATGGAACTTACTGGGCTGGTAAACAAGAATAAGTATTCATAATCATAATTAAGAAAAACATTTTCATGGGACATTGAAAAGAAAGAAAGAGAGAGAGAGAGAGAGAGAGAGAGAGAGAGAGAGAGAGAGAGAGAGAGAGAGAGAGAGAGAGAGAGAGAGAGAGAGAGAGAGAGAGAGAGAGAGAGAGAGAGAGAGAGAGAGAGAGAGAGAGAGAGAGAGAGAGAGAGAGAGAGAGAGAATGGACTACGGAAACAAGACGTTTTTAAAAGAAGTCAGAGATTCCAATACATAAGAAGCTCATACAAAAAGGTTCAAATTAGGCAAACATTCAATTACCCGTATATGGATCTGCGCAATGACCCACTAGAATATTTGCCAAAATAAACAATGCAGTGTTAATGATAGAACAATATTGATCATCTACTCCACTACCCCCCCCCTCTTCTCTATTAACTTATTTCTTTATTTCTTCCTCCCCAGTGTTCCTCTAGCACTTTCCTCGGTGTGGTCACACCCCACCCTCTTCTACTGACACCAGGATCCTGGTCGTTCAACAAGGTTTTTTTTCAGCTGGTGGCAATAATAAAATCAACAACAGCAGCAGCAGCAGCAGCAACAACAGCAACAGCAACAACAACAGGAACAACAAAAACAGCAGCAGCAGCAGTAGCAACAACAACAGCAGCAGCAACAACAAAACAGCAGCAGTAGCAACAACAACAACAACAACAATAATAATAATAATAATAATAATAATAATAATAATAATAATAATAATAATAATAATAATAATAATCATAATACTAATAATAACCATAATACTAATACTAATACAAATAATAAGAATCATATTAAAGTAGAATCAAAACCAAATGAACAAATAGCTCTGATAATGCTTCTGACACTAGCTTCTACGATTTAACAAACAGAAAGTTCCACAGTTTTACAGTTTTTCCACTTGGCAGTGCACAGACATACCTTGCTAATCTGCTCTCATTGTGTTGACAATAACAGTAATGCAGAAAGGAGCGAATGAGGGGAGTGTGTGTGTGTGTGTGTGGGGAGAGGGAGAGAGAGAGAGAGAGAGAGAGAGAGAGAGAGAGAGAGAGAAAGAGCGAAAATATTCTCCAACCATCTCTCTCTCTCTCTCTCTCTCTCTCTCTCTCTTTCATACCTCCAAAGAATATTTGAAACCGAATCCGACTCGCATAAAACCGTCTGTTACCTGCTTTATGTTCTCTCACAAAACAAAATATGTTTTTTTTTAATAATTAAAAACCAGAGAGAGAAGAGGCTTCTCTTTCCAGCCCATATACCACAGGTAAAACGGTGGAGCCAAGGATTTTTTTTTTTAAATCTTGCATTGACGGACGATTATTCAAGTTTGTCCTGAAATGTGAATATGTATTTAAAATTGAGTTTTAACAGCGTTCAAGTTCTGTGAACATAACCTGTGCAGCCTAGCTGTAGACTTCTACCATAATCTCTTAATACTGGACCATCTAACCGAGCATTTCTAGACCAGATAGGCACGCCAAAACTGCCCTAAAGATTGGAATGGTTATGTATTATTCTTCACCAAAATACTGATTTTGGAAAATTAAAAGCAAAAATGTGATGACTGTTTTTTTTTTTTTCAAAAGAAAAAGGTGAATGTGCGAACTACTTCCTTAGGCAGAGCTTGACAGAGCTGGCAGAAAGTATGTATACAATGTAAAAAAAAAAAGAGTTGCCTGGACATAGGCTCTACATCTAGGGCCTAGGTAGTTACAGCAGCCAGACCTGATCAAAAGGTTAAGATCTAGATCTAGATAGACCTCCATTTTACGTTTAGGCTTAGAAATTAAAAAAAAAATATTCAAGTTCTAGATATAAATTTTGTGTCCACAGTAAAAAGTAACGCGATATCTAGATTCTTGATAAAAATAAAAAGGTGGAGGCATATATCTGGATCCTGTAAGTAAAAGGATATAATTCAAACCATTTCCTAGCCTATTTAATACACTCAAGCGCCCCAGTCCCGGTACATTGGCACCAGGGTCCCGTTCGTAGAATGTTTTTCAGCTTGTAACAGCTGATGATAAGAATGGTGATGATGGTGATAGCGATAACAACAACAACAACAAAAACAATACTATAATAAAAACAAGAAAAACAAAACCCCAAAAATATTAAATCCTCAGAAAACAAAAATTGCAAATCACAAAAAAACATTGCACAGAACGGTTCTGTCTATTGTGACACTTAACTCGTAGCTTGTGGTATTAAGGATTAATCCTTGTGTGTGTGTGTTTTTTTTTTTGTTTCTTTTTCTTTAAATCTGATGAACAATAGACATCCCTTGTGAGTTTTGAGAAACCCTGTAATTGCAGCCTTGTGTTGATTTAAACGATTAAACGATTCTCTGGAGAAATTTGCAATGTACCTACAATTTCTCACAATATGACAAACGCGTTGGTTTAGACCCAAAAGCTGGTATGTGAGGAAAAAAATGGATCAGGAGGGAAGTGTGTGTGTGTGTGTGTGTGTGTGTGTGGGGGGGTTGGAAGAGAACATAATGATGGAGCTATGCTGTAAGGGATTGAGTGAAAGACATACTTCTACTTATAACGGTTTGATTTCAGGTGGGCGAGAGAACAAGTCAAACTATCAAACCAAGACACACCAAAGTGGAGCTGAGCTTTAAAGGTCAGACTATCAAACTGAGGATCGCGAGGTCATCCAAAGGTTCAGGAATGATATGAGCCCTCCCTGGTGGTGGGGACTTGCTTTGATCCAGGCTTTAAGTAACCTCCCGTTGAACACTCCAAACCAGGTATTAAATACAACTATGAGATTGCAGGCAGAATTAAAAAAAAAAAATTCTAAAAATATTGGATAATCCTTGTTCTATCACATTAAACTAATGAACACACCACTGCAAAACGCAAATAAGGCAACAACGAGCAGGTGTATTAGATAGGAGATCTTTAAAGGCTACACAAATAGGAAAAAAAGGGAAAAAGGAAAAATAGCTAGTAACATCAAACAAACAAATTGTAGATTGTATGTCTGGATCAAAGGCATGCAGCTCACTTGAATCACTGACTGCTCTAATAATGCTAGCCCATCCCACTGCAAACGTCAGGCTCAAGGTTCGAGGCTTTAAGAAAAAGTCAGGAAATAGAAAAAGCCACAAGAGAGATTGATAGGAAGTATATCTACTAAGTCTAGCAATGTCTGAGATAGATAGGGTCAGTAGAAGAAGACTAAACTTGATCAGGTGTTGTTTTTGTTTTTGTTTGTATTTTGCTGTTAACTCTAGTAATTAACACAGGCTGAGCTATCTGTGTGCGAGGCCTGCAGGATTCTCTCGCTGGACAACACCATCGATCACGAAGCTTGGCAGGTGAAAGTTTTAGCGTTTCTTCTCCATCAACACCCTCTGACTGTCTGTCTGTCTGTCTGTCTGTCTGTCTGTCTGTCTCTCTCTCTCTCTCTCTCTCTCTCTCTCTCTCTCTCTCTCTCTCTCTCTCTCTCTCTAAAGAAAACACAAGATGCAAACTGCAAAGTTTTGAACGGGCCAGCTGCGCCATGCGAGATAATGTCTTCACCTGTTACTAGTTTCATACCCACAGTGCAGGTAGCACCTCCCCCTCCCCCCCCCCCTCCCTTTCCCAATGAATGTGAAAGGCCCCCTAACTAGATTCTAGCCATGGCTTGAACACTTTCCAGCTCAATGGAACACTACAGCTCTGAAAGTGTCTCTTCTAATTCACTTTGCATCGCCTTCATCTATCCAGCTTTAAGCCTCTTTAGTAATAGTACAGTATTGATGCTGGTCTCCCTTTGTCTCCCGCCCGGGTCTGCCTATTTGTGTCTTTCTTCATTCACCCCCCCCCCCACTCTTTCCTTTGCGAGTGTGTAACTATGTACTTGTCTCTATTCCTTTCTCTAATACTCTTTAGGCCAGTGAGATTTTCCTATTTTGTAGGATGACTAATAATATACTCCTGGCGACTTTTCCAGTCTTGAGCAACGAGATGATATAGAGGGATAAGACGCGTCGCGTGTTAGACTAACAAAACATTACTTCTCGTTTCTGACGCGGTGACTTGCTGGTCCCGTGGACTGGTAGAATGTCTCGCTCAATATAGATCTGTTTCCCTGTGTCTGGACCTCTGGATAAGCTGGCCTAGAACCCAGCACCCTCGTTAATCCGCAGATCTCACATAACATCACGAGGGGGGGTCAAGCTGAAGTGAAAACACTTGGTTCAGTCCGTCACCTTGAGGCGGTAACTAAGTCAGGTACTATATCTAGACTCGCGCAAACCAAAGGAAATGTAACTGCTTCTCTAGTTTCTACGCTTTATCGTGTTTGGTTCGTGTTTATACTGCAAAATTTAAGTGCCCGAATTCAGTAACGGTACATTTCCCCGTCGGATTGGACCCTCCGAGTCTGTCTGTAATGCAGTGTTATCGACTTGGTTAAAAGAAACAGACAGACAGACAACGGATACACAATGTTGCAAATCAAAGTAAAGTCATCGGTATATCTAGAATGGCACTTGGCCAATAGACAGAATCCTCTAACGGCGCGCAAAGGTAGTGGTTAAAATTATCAGGAATTTATCGTCGCACGAGCACCACAGCTTTAGTGTCGTCCACAGTGCATTGAAAAGATGCAAAATGATCTCGTTAAAGCTGCTCGTATTGAACATTCCGAGTTGTAAGAAAAATTCACACCTTTCAAAGACATGTTCCATTTGCGGCCGGTCAAGAGTGGTCAAGCGTTGAGCCAACTCTCTCGTATTGGCAGTGACATCACACTGTTTTCTTGCCCTTCACACTGCTGCGGATAACGTACTTTTATCTGAATACGAACAGCGCAGATAATCTTTTAGGCATCATTTTAAAGTAAAAACCCTTCTGACAGCAAAGATTTAAAAAATAAACAGAGTCAAATCAATAATTTAAAAAAAACTAAATAAAAGAACAACTTTCTGAACCTAGAAAATATATTTAAAAAAAATTGCAAGCTCCAAAAATTTAGATTACGGAAAAGAAAGAAAAATGGACAGAGTTAATAAAGAATATTTTTTTTTTGCCCTTTCTTATCAGAAGTGGCTGGAAGAAATCAAACTACTCATGCCTCGAGCAGACCCACGAAAATGATCTTATGATAGCTGGTAAGCTTTTCTTCATTTTTAGTTTCTCTGTGGTTGACACCTTATATGAGAGAGAGAGAGAGAGAGAGAGAGAGAGAGAGAGAGAGAGAGAGAGAGAGAGAGAGAGAGAGAGAGAGAGAGAGAGAGAGAGAGAGAGACCTTTTTTTATCAGAACTGGCTGGAAGAAATCAAACTGCTTTTTGGTTTCTCTGTGGTTGACACCTTATGAGAGAGAGAGAGAGAGAGAGAGAGAGAGAGAGAGAGAGAGAGAGAGAGAGAGAGAGAGAGAGAGAGAGAGAGAGAGAGAGAGAGAGAGAGAGAGAGAGAGAGACCTTTCTTATCAGAAGTGGCTGGAAGAAATCAAACTACTCAAGCCTCGAGCCGACCAACAAAAATGATCTATGATAGCTGGTAAGCTTTTCTTCATGTTTGGTTTCTCTGTGGTTGACACCTTATGAGAGAGAGAGAGAGAGAGAGATACACACAAGTTGAAAAGTTGGCACTGGGTCAGTGTGGCAGGTGTTGTGTAACACTATAAAGTGGACAAGTCAATAGCCCATCAGATCTCGGCAGCCACCTGTGTAACTTGACCGTGACACTGATCGACTGGTTATCCTACTACACGACTGGACGAGGTGTACCATTTGGCTTGATACAACCATGCGTGGCGGTCACCGGAGGGCCATGCATGTAGACAAACATGTAGACGGTACTGACTACTATTAAACTTTGAGAGGATAAGTTCAGTGCGTGCGGATTGAAAACAAAATACATGTATGTCCCCGACTGTGGTTTTGAATCGTTAGCCAGGGTGTCACAGAGAGATGTAGATCCACTGAGACTGACAATACGTCACACTTCACCCCAGACAAAAAGCTTCGCTTATAATCTATGCTTAAACATCACTCCCCTCCAAAACCAACCATATGGGCAGGCTGTACTCCGCACATATATAACGGCGAGGGGTTCACTTTCTATTCTCCTTTCCCATCGAATCAGTAAATTGTGCCAGAAAATACTATCCAGCCAAAACCGGTGTTTGATCCGAATGGTTTGCTTGAACGTTGAGAATGTTATTTTATATAATTAGGCTGCGCTCTATATACTGGCACTAGGTCAGCGAAATCTGAACAATACTTCCACAGAAACAGAAACTTGTTTATGGGTGAATTGTCCGTGTCTATACTGAAAAATAAGTCTCTACCTGACCGGATCAGACTAAGCCTAGAGGCGACACTGTACAATATTCCACAGACCGAGCTTACGGTCGCACTAGCACCACATACACAGCCACGGAACTGTAACAACCAAACCATCTTTTGAAAAGCTTGGCGACATTGCACAATCGTACTCCAAGAAGCACCAGAATTTCTGTCCACGGCTCAGTAGGAATACATGTACCACAATCCGTGCTACAGACTAACACGACAGAAACTCATTAACAAAACATGAGGAACTCAGGACTTGTGGAGTAGAGTCCACACTTGAAGGCGGCGCGGAAGCCTTCAGTTCACTGGGTGTGTGTAAGCAACTCGCGGGATGAGCCTGCCCCACCGACTCCCTGGCCTTCAGCTTCGGCTGGCATGAAAACTGGGCCAGATTCTCGGGATGAGGGCGAGATTAGCCTTATCTACCTTTACAACGATCTAGATCTAGGTCCACCTGGAACACACTTCCAGCTTATCAACACTGCCATCGTGGTTCGCGCACAAGGAAAGCTCCATCTCACCTCTGTACCTAGCGTTCTAATCTAAACCACTCGGTATCGAACTACCGTAGACTATATTGAATTATCCAGGTAACTGCGACTGGGCTGCTGCTGGTCTTGATGCGTGCGACAATCAGCGCTGATTCTGAGAACGTTGGATCAGACAAAACTCGCACATCATCTAGAGAAGAAAATAGTGTCCCGTGCCAGGTGGTCTGTTCCAAATCCCACCGCCCACACGCCTGCACTACTTGGATCCAGCATTCCAAACCATGGTGGAGGAACCACAGGAACCAACGCCTGGACAAACAGGAACGTTCGGATCTCGCCCGCATGAGGAGAGAGGTGATGGACATCGACAGCGCTGGTCAGCTTCCATGTAATCTCCCAGCTCAACGATTGGGATACCACAGAGCCGTTAACAGCTCGATAAAGTTTGAATTATTCTCTCAGCCGGCTATCAGAACTATCGCACGTACATGCTAAAACATATTTTCTTCTAAGAGTGGCCCTCTTAACACCAGTCAATGCTTCACCAACCTTCCTATACCGCTATCTTTAGTCTCTCTCGTTTCTCTCTCTCTCTCTCTCTCTCTCTCTCTCTCTCTCTCTCTTTCTCCCCTAGTCTGCCTTTCTATCTCCTGTCACTTTAAGAGCACTAAAATATTCTTTACAGTGAGGGTCGCCAATACATGTATTTACTGCAGCATATAAAATCACGGGAAGAGCCATCCCAGCGAAGATAGCGGTGGTTACATTCTTCGGCCCGAAACTACGAGCGACTCGTGCCGTATGTGGGAGAGAGGTGTTCGTCCAGAGAAACATCGACCCACAGAGTTCACGACTATAAAGCGCCTTTATTCTCGACTTTGTTACACCCGTGGTTTCGATGAGTCAGATGTTGTTGAATGCGAGTGTACACAACGGAAAACTAGAATTAGAACAACTAATAGTTATCAATGTGTTAAGTTACATTTGCATAAACCTTGACTTAACTATCCCATATAATGGTGCCCCTGGTATTCTAGACCGACACATCAGTATATCTCGAATCCCATCACTCCGATGAAAGATGAGCTCTTCAAACTCCACATTCCGTTGCTAGGGGATACAAGGAGCTGAACGTTCATTTTTTTTCCGGTTCGATTTGGACTCTAGTTCACTCCGATCTGATCACATTTCGCTGACACTCCCCCCCCCCCCCCCCCCCAGAAAAAATTAAAATAATAAAAAATAAAATATAAAAAAAAAAAAAAAAAAAAACACACACACACACACACACATTCTAATAAAAAGAAGAGTGAAAGAACCGTTAGAAAATAATAATACAGAAAATTATTTCTTGAATTTGCGGGCGGGAGTTAGTCTGAGCACTGCTTGTTTGTTTTTTTTGTTTTTTTTGGGGGGAAGGGTAAAATTGACAGCACTAACAGACGGTCGGACTGAACCTTGATCGTACTTCTGGTGAGGAAATCTTTTTTCAATAAAATAATCATTCTTTACAGCCAAGGAGACAGAGTTAGAAAGACACAAAGTCAGAGCATCAGATTTATCGCTATCCTCCATACTGGCCTCTCGAGTCTCAAAAAGCCAAACGGCCGTCTCGGTTCTGTCAGAGGTACGGGTGAGGCTGCCTGTGAAAGCCACGATCAGAGAGACACGCGACAGGGGGTCGAAGAGATAACCACTTCATCACACAACATAATGGTTTACCAGTATACATAGCCAACATGCTCATCCGATTTCTGTATCTATCACATTATAATCAGACTTCAATAAACACATGCAAACAAAATGTGACAACCCTTTCTGATTTTTTTTTTCCCCTCTGCAGGGGTCTTCGATTCACACGCGGATTCGTGTCTAGGATTTCAAGTAATAGTTAGAGATGATTACAAGGCTAGCCATGCGACACAGAAAAACCGGGTCACACACAAACGTAGGTATTCTGGACAGATGTTGACTGGCAACCAGAACTAGTGAAAAACGTGTGTCCTATCTACTGCATAAGCCGATTGTAGAGTTTCCCAAATCCTATCGGAGACTTTGTTTTAGTTCTGGGTCATTGGGAAGCTTCGTGGCTGGAGAAGCTGTCACGTAGTGCCCTGAGCTTCAGGTGAGATACCTGTCGATCAACACCTCAAGAAAAGAGAGAAACAGAGAAAAATAGAGATAGAGATACACACAGAGAGAGAGAGAGAAAGAGAGAGAGAAAGAGAGAGAGAGAGAGAGAGAGAGAGAGAGAGAGAGAGAGAGAGAGAGAGAGAGAGAGAGAGAGAGAGAGAGAGAGAGAGAGAGAGAGGTAGTGGTGGTGGTTATGGCAATGGGCACTAGCAGTAATAGCAGCAGCAGCAGAAGCAGGAGGAATATTAAATTGTGATTATTACAATATATAGTAGAATAATAGTTTAACCAAAATAGCGTCGGCAGCAACGGTGGGATTTTGTTACAATCGCAACGGACATTTATCTGTTGCCACGACCAGAAAAGTGGACCCAATGAATCATTTTAACTATTATGTAAAAAAAAAAAAAAAGACCAAGAGGAGTAGATCACAGTCTTGAATAATATGTTACAGCAGAGACTGGGCCCGGTCATAACTGTCGGTGGACTTACACGGTCGGGGCGAGTGTGTCGGACATATATATACCATCGTCCGCTGACCAATTCCTCCATCTTAGTGGTCACAGTGACGAGTCCACAAGTAGAGGAATGGCCTCCTCCTGCCTCTGTTTTCAACGGCCTAGGTCGCAAGTTGGGAAAGATGAGAAGATCGCCTGGGTATACCGTGCGATACAGGAATCGTGCATGCACTCAAAACTTGAGGAAAAAAAATAGAAAGTTTGATCTCATTGCCTTTTCAGTTAAATGAACAGGAAAGTAACGAAAGAGGTGTGAGCTGAGTGAAACTACAATGACTGAGAGGAATCAGCAGGGAGACAAGCTAACACAAGTTACTAGCCACGGAGCAACATAGCCCAAACCTAAGTACAGAGAAGAGAGCAGCTGTGTCGGGGAACCTGAACAATGCGAAAATAGAAACAGGAGGGGATAGAGAGAGAGAGAGAGAGAGAGAGAGAGAGAGAGAGAGAGAGAGAGAGAGAGAGAGAGAGAGAGAGAGAGAGAGAGAGAGGGCGGGAGAGCAAACGGAGCGGTAATAAGATTTCAAATGAGATAAACTAGATGGCCCGGGATGATTGAAATCCGAGATGCAGGTCAGACTCCATCACATAACGTTACTACATTGTGTGGGTATCACAGCTCGGGGATTGGATAGGATGGAGGCTCCACGAAGAAAAACAATATTTCTCTAAATCCAGGCAGGTCTTGTGTGCTTTAGAGGGATTCGCCTAATATATGTATTGAAGAATTTATATATATATAAAGATTGAACCCGTAGACCAACCTCTCCCTTTCTTTTACCCAAAAAAAAACAACAGAACTGGTGTCCTCGGCAGTCTAGAGATGTGAGCTCTCAGGCCAGTCAGTCCAGACAATTAGACCAATCGCTGATTGTAATCTAGTCTCTGATGCAGAGGGTCGATGAGGCTGGACGACAGCCTAGTGTTACATGTACCTCCCTCCTGGAAGGTTCTATCGAATAATACGAGACAATGCCTCCATCCACATAGCTCGGAGCAGCGATTTTATAACTGGCTAGTTGTGCACACTCTCGGATAAATAAAATTGATAACTACCATTATTCTGTTTCTTTTCTTCTTTCTTTTTTTCTAGAGTAATTTTTTTTGAATCTATGTTTAGATGATTTTGAAAGCAAAGAAACCAGTCGAAGTTATGATTTCATTTCAATTTCAAGTGTAGATACACTTAAGTCGGCAGGAATTGACTCATTGTTTGCTTCGTGAAAGATATAACAGGAAAGATTAGGTTTCAGGAACGAGGCCTGAATTCAGGAGAATGGTTTGCTATAAACTCCCATGTTAAAGCTGTCGGGAACTGGTCACCGTGTGTGTGTGTGTGGATGTCTCTCTCTCTCTCTCTCTCTCTCTCTCTCTCTCTCTCTCTCTCTCTCTCTCTCTCTCTCTCTCTCTCTCTCTCTCTCCATCTCTCTCTTAGAGAACCATCAAACAACTACAATGGGCAAGAATAGGAGGAGTCCACCAACATTCTAAAACCAAAACCCTTTCCAGAGTTTTTCAAACGCTCCTTATCATCTAGGTACGCCTACGAATTAATAGACACGCAGTGCATCTCCAGTACCTTTTTGTCTTATCTACATCGACCTATAAATAGCGAGAGAGATTAGGAAATAAAACACTGTGCTATTCTCCGGTATCTCTGTAGAATAAAATACATAAGAGAAAACCACAAATCTATAATTCATAACAAGCATTAAGAACTCAGTAGCTTTCTCGTGGTCGCTTTCACCACCCTGGAACATAATTAGAGCATATTGGTAGAATTGTACTTGCTGAGAGTCAACTTCAAACACACCTTTAACACTTCATAGCTGTCAAGGGGATCCTAGAGATCAGCACAGTTAACTAGGGTGGAGAAAAATAGTTGCATTTACAAACACGGTTTAAAAAACAAAACAAAACAAAAGATAGAGACAACTTAATCGTATCAGCAAGGAATTAAAAACGCCTTGCCTTGAATAAAAATAATTACTGACTTATATTTCCTTCCATTAGGTAAAAGCCCACTTTGCAGACCGCAAGTTTTTTTTTTTTTTTTTTTTGTGTTTATTTTCAAAAATCTCAAACAGATTCTTGCAGCAGAAGTTCCCAACAAGCGCTCTGAAGCCCTCGCTTAAAGCTCATAAATATTGATAATCGCCGCTCATACAATCCATACTTGAATCATCGCGGGAACCAAAATGTGCTGCAGGTCGATTCCGCTTATTACAGACAACGGGTGGTGTTGACATGTGGGACACTAGGGCATACCGAACTACATGGACAGAGAAGAGTGGATGAAGGAAACCAACCAATATTTAAGCAGTGTACGTTAGTGGCCGGTATGTTACTAGTTAGCTGGTTCACACTATAGTTGATAGAACCAAGGTAGAACATGGTTCCAGTTTAAGGACGGGTAGATCTAGAGCTGTCACCATACATGTGAGAGCGAGTGACAGCCACGGGAACACTCTGATTGTCTTTATAGCTAGCTGGCTCACACTATAGTTGATAGAACCAAGATAGAACATGGTTCCAGTTTAAGGACGGGTAGATCTAGAGCTGTCACCATACATGTGAGAGCGAGTGACAGACACGGGAACACTCTGATTGTCTTTATAGCTAGCTGGCTCACACTATAGTTGATAGAACCAAGATAGAACATGGTTCCAGTTTAAGGACGGGTAGATCTAGAGCTGTCACCATACATGTGAGAGCGAGTGACAGCCACGGGAACACTCTGTCTTTATAGCTAGCTGGCTCACACTATAGTTGATAGAACCAAGGTAGAACATGGTTCCAGTTTAAGGACGGATAGATCTAGAGCTGTCACCATACATGTGAGAGCGAGTGACAGACACGGGAACACTCTGATTGTCTTTATAGCTAGCTGGCTCACACTATAGTTGATAGAACCAAGGTAGAACATGGTTCCAGTTTAAGGACGGATAGATCTAGAGCTGTCACCATACATGTGAGTGCGAGTGACAGACACGGGAACACTCTGATTGTCTTTATAGCTAGCTGGCTCACACTATAGTTGATAGAACCAAGGTAGAACATGGTTCCAGTTTAAGGACGGGTAGATCTAGAACTGTCACCATACATGTGAGTGCGAGTGACAGACACGGGAACACTCTGATTGTCCTTAGAGCTTAACTAACTTACAAACGCTCTATATTGATCTACACCGTGTTTCTATCAGGGAGCGCCGGTGGCTGGGGCCGGTGGACTTTCTCAGCAGGTTCAAGCACCCCACCATCGCTAGGTTTGATGTTTTCACCCCCGCTCTGCCTCGCAATAACTTAAGTTTGATATGCAAAAGGCCTGAGGTCACCATGTAGTGTAAGGCTTACATCAAACAATAAAAACACGAGATGATGAAAATAGATATTGTTAAAGCGAAGAGATAGGAAAGGGAATGAGAGAGAGAGAGAGAGAGAGAGAGAGAGAGAGAGAGAGAGAGAGAGAGAGAGAGAGAGAGAGAGAGAGAGAGAGAGAGAGAGAGAGAGAGAGAGAGAGAGAGAGAGAGAGAGAGAGAGAGAGAGAGAGAGAGAGAGAGAGAGAAGATAAATATTATATGGCCCCAGGAGCCACAGCTGCAGATGATAGAAGCGCTTGTCGCCGGTGTGGATAGAGTGGCACCTCTTGACAATCCAGGAGCTCGAGCCCGGACACCGTTAGATCTAGATCTAGAGCCCGATGGAGAACGGCGCTTTGATTCTCAAGCTGCAGAAGACCGATTCCCGAGGGCTACACACTCATCTGACTTGTCAGCATTTGCCAGCAATATGGCTTTTTAATAAACGCCGACTTTATATATATAAATATATATATATATATATATATATATATATATATATAATATATATATATATAAATATATAACGCGAGTCCTCAAAAACAGGTTAGAAATACAAAAATGTACTCTCTAGGCTTAGTCACTTCTAGTTGAAAGTTGATGGAAACAAATCCTTAGACTAGTGCTCATCAAAACCTTAGCAATTTTCCAAAATACAAATAAAACAAACACATTATGATGATTAATATTATCTTTAAAAAAAAGAAGAAGAAGAAGAGCAGGAGGAATTAAATGTAACCTTCCCTTGTTAGCCTTACGTTACAGAAAACCGGAACACTAACAAAGAGCTCAGTGTATATCTCGATATTACGGTGCAGTCATTGATTGAGGTCAGCATTTTCCCTGCTATAGTGCTAAAAAAAATATCACATTCTGGTTGTGTAATCTTAATTCTGATTTTGTGATTATCGAAATTACTGCAAAAATCAACTGTCATTACATGAAGCAGAATGAGTTATGCAAGTTACAACTGGCTTTAACAGTGGTACAAGTGGTTATAAAATCAATAGAAGTAGTTTAGAAGTGGTACAAAAATGGTAGAAGCTGTACAGAACTGTAATTGACAAAAGACTGACCTTATCAGAAAATAGGAGTGGGGCGAGTAGACAGACAGTTAGCTAATTAAAAGAAATTACAAAGAATAAAGAAAAGAAATATGGCGAGAATCATCATTCTGACTTTCTCATGCTGAACTCTCATAGTCGGCCAGATAGTCCAAAAAAAAAAAAAAAAAAAAAAAATGAATAAAATAACTAGAAGAACAAAAAAAATGGGAGCTTGAGAAAAGCCTCAAGTTCAGCTCTTGTTCAACCCTTCCAACTTGAACGTTTATGATTTTAATCACTGCACGCCAAGGTAAGTAGAGCAGCAAGAAATAAGCATCGGTACTGTCAGCAAGTAGTGCGAATAGTACCGCAAATGGTGTATCTAATTCATTTACTGTTCTTTTTGAAGTTTTTCTTCTCCACACAGTAGTTTTGTGTCGGGAAAGTCCGATGGACAATAATGTAGGGCCGCAAAGCTTTGTTTGTTTTTTTTTTAAACCAGGGTCGGGCAAAACAACGATTTGAAAACGGTAGTTAGCGGACCGCCCACCAACTGATGTGCAGTTAGAGCCGCTGGAGAGGCAAGCAGACAATGATAACATTATCTTAAAATGTTGAAAAAAAACAAGACAAAGAGAAAAGCAGGGATGCAGAAAATGAGATGGCCTGAAACACCTCCTGCTCTAGACGCTTTACGGCTTCGTGTCTATGGAGACGGTAAATCTAGTTGGGAAACATGCCGGTAGTTAGGCCACACACGTCGTGGAAAGGAATAATTATGTCGCATAGTCTAGGGAAAAGCCGTTTTGACCTTAGACAGAAATTATAGTTTGAAATGAGTCTTTTTTGTTTTAAATTCTCTTCCGCCTTAAGGAACAAATTGAGTGTGTATAATGATCTCTCTAGACGTGGAAATCAAGTATGGCGAACTCCCAGATCTAGTCCATTCGCATCTTTCTGCCAAACAAATTAATAAAATTTTCCATGACGGCACGTTTGTTTGCAGTTTGGTCTAACAACGAATAGCTCCTATTAAGTGTAATTTCTTCTATGAAAAATCAGAGAAAAAATTGTAAAATACAACTGAAGGGCGGCAAGGATTGCCTGGAGGATCAGAGGATATACCCAACACTGACAGATACACACAAAAACCGGGAGGATATACCCAACACTGATAGATACACATAAAACCCCGGGAGGATATACCCAACACTGACAGATACACATGAAAACCCGGGAGGATATACCCAACACTGACAGATACACAAAAAAACCCGGTGCTTCTAACGTTGGAAGGAGGGGAGGATATACCCAACACTGGCAGACACACCTAAAAACCCTGTGCTTCTAACGTTGGAAGGAGGGGAGGATATACCCAACACTGGCAGACACACCTAAAAACCCGGTGCTTCTAACGTTGGAAGGAGGGGAGGATATAGCCAACACTGGCAGACACACCTAAAAACCCGGTGCTTCTAACGTTGGAAGGAGGGGAGGATATACCCAACACTGGCAGACACACCTAAAAACCCGGTGCTTCTAACGTTGGAAGGAGGGGAGGATATAGCCAACACCGACAGACACACCTAAAAACCCGGTGCTTCTAACGTTGGAAGGAGGGGAGGATATACCCAACACTGGCAGACACACCTAAAAACCCGGTGCTTCTAACGTTGGAAGGAGGGGAGGATATACCCAACACTGGCAGACACACCTAAAAACCCGGTGCTTCTAACGTTGGAAGGAGGCCTTGGAATTTGGGTTTTGCTTGACGGCGAGTAACCTTTTTCAGGATTTACAATGTAACAACAGAAACGTAACCTTTTTAACAGGTAGATAGATGAGAAAGAAAAATATGCCATTCATTAGATAAAACTGAATACAGAAGTGGAGAGACACAAAAAACACAGCCAAGGACTGCGTCTGCTGTTAGATCTACTGCTGCTGTCTCGGGCGCCGAGACCGGTACCGCAGTAGAAGAGACCGAGCCATTTCTTTCACCAATCACCGCTTTGTAAAAGCTCGGCATGTTGACATAAATGGTCGACGTATTCACCGAATGAAAGATTCCGATACACTGCGTTCAAGACACCGACACGTGCGTCCCCGTTTTTAGGTGCTATGTTCTGCTATCTGTGTTTATTTAATGAGTGCGATTGGGACGATTATATGCCAAGCTGACTTTCGAGGGTTATTCATGTCAGGCAACTTGGAGCAGCTTTACATTACATCGAGGTGTATTGGGTGCTGGCTTCGGATTTTGACACCACACTGCAGATACTTTGGTGCCTCCACCAATGGAAATTCACTTTTGTTATGAACTTTTCGTTCATTGTACCTAAGTGCAGCTCTGGCATGGGGTTACAAATTATAGATAACTGTACTGTTCTACTTTTGGTACAAGCAGTGACTAGAATCTAGATTTCGAAATGATCGAACCGTTTGCCGCCTGAGGTGTTGACAAGTCTAACTGGACGAGACACGAAGACTCTTATCGAGCTTCAGGCCGCTGGTCCCAGTTGAACTAGCAAAGCCAAGTAGTCGAGCTCACACAAACGCTGTACCGTTGTGATATTCCAACGAGCAAACCATTTCTAAACTTCACAGAAAGACCACTTGCAAACAATCCAAGAACCTCACTGAGCCACTCTTACAAGGTATTTGATGCGAGAGCACTATTACATGAATTCGACTCGAAACGCCTCTACACATTCCAAGAAGCTTACTGGTTCACCTGCACAACGGTAGTGGCACGGGATACAAAAATTATCAGTAGTAATGTTCAAGCTTGACAAATAATTTATTCTAATGGATTTAGAGCTCTGGTCCGCTGAGCTCTGGCTCTAGGTGGTGTTCTTCTTCTCTCCTCCTTGAGACGAAGCTTAACGATAATAATAACAACAATAATAAAATCTCCTGGAATGTTGGTTAATATGTAGATTCAATCTCGCCTCGACGTCTAAAGACTGGAGGCGTAATTCATGGCCGGGTTAGAGGCAACACTCAAACCCTTGCCTCTCTCACTCGACCCTCTCTCCTCTCCCACAATGCGGCAAATCAGAGCAGAATTTCACGCAGGCCCGCCCCGCCAAACACATTATTCTCTGCTCTCTACGGTAAACACTGGGCGAAGTTTGCCTTCTCTCGGCGCGCCTATTCCTTTCCAGTTTCTCTGTAGACGCTCTCGTCTTCCCAATTTTGTTTTTCATCCCTCCTATTATGTTCTTTTAAAAAAAAAAAAAAACCTTACCCTTCTAGATCTCTTAGTGATTTAAAACTAAGTACATGTATCTACTTAAACACCGAAAAGGGAAGAAAATACTGCATGGGACATAACGGTCTGAGGTAACCTGCAGCGGCTGTGTTTTGATCTGACTTCACTGTGCTTTATGTTAATTTATTTCGGATCTTATCTTTCGCAGCCAATTTCTCCCATATTAACGTGGCATAAAGATTATTACTTCTCAAGGAAGAATAAATAGCAAAAGAGGAATAAATGACAAAGGTTTTCCTGTGCACATCGACACTGGAACAAGTAGTTGTTGACAGCAGTGATTAACACCAACTGGTCAAAACTGGTTTCCAGCACGCTAGTAATGGTTGACAACACTGTCGTGACAACGAAATTGAAGTTGTGAAACAAAACCTCTGGGAAAAGGGGGGGGGGGGGGGGTTAATTGCGGGCGAACAGGATAATAGGAACAAAAGACGGAGTGTGGGGGGGGGGGGGGAAGATAGATAGATTGAGAGAGAGAGAGAGAGAGAGAGAGAGAGAGAGAGAGAGAGAGAGAGAGAGAGAGAGGACTCTTTCATTTACCCCTGTTTGAGAAATAAAAAATGAAGCGGAGCCTGTGTTTGAGGATGGAGAAGAAGCAGAAAAAATGACTATCGGCAAAAAAGCAAAGAACCAATACAGCATCCAACATGTATACAATCTTGACGGAATAAAAAGAAAACTTCACAAGGGTATCCAATCAGGCTCCAGTGAGTAGTCAGTGGTCACAGCTCTCCTCCTCTAATGAACCAACTGGAAAAGGAAAGGGGGGGGGGGGGATTATGGAAAACTTCCTAGTTATCAGCTATCAGAGACTACCCGGATATGTGGAATCTACAATTAAAGGTATTGATTAATCATGAGAGGATAGAGTGTATCCATACGTCATACGTAACTTCCTCAGGGTGCGGAACCGCTCGTCTAATTCCTCTATCGACGACCTTACAAGGGTCAAGATAAAGCTGTGATCGATTTAAAAAAAAAAAAATGTTCCAGGATAAGTTTGCAATATGCTTTAAAACTTGCAAACAATTTAAAAAAGAGGGCAGGTAGGGGAGACAGAGAGTGAGGGAGTCACAAAGAGAGAAACAGAGAAAGAAAGAGTAACATTGTCAAAAAGCCCCCACCAAATGCTCTAATTTATTCCCTAACAATCTGCTTCACCCGTGCCTGCAGACTTGGTAGATTTTCTTCAATGACTGACCTAGACCGAGAGAAGCTGGAGTAAAGACTGACCACAGTCCTGTTGGACCCTTACACAACTGACCAACCCAAACACTAAACTGCCCGCTTATTTCCTGGACCAGTAGTTAGGACTTGGACGATAATTATGTAGAACAACTTGACCTAGATCTAGATTACCGTCCCCTGGCCATCCATATCGGCTACAAACTTCATGTATTGTAAGGCTGGTCCAGGGCTACAGTCTGACCTACATACACTCCGAGTCTCAGATGAGGATGAGACAAGGGTGTGTGGTGGAGGTAGCTGGGTCCAGGTTACAGTGCCATATTATATTATTATATTTTTAAATGGGAAGTGTATTAAACCCTTCCAAGGATATGAAACATCTTTTAAAAATTTTGGTTGAAATGTGCAAATGTCGGCTCTGACTAAAAACAAACAACAAACGTTGAGCGGAGTATTCTGAAACTCAGGCCACAAAGCTGTTCGGGAGGAATCCCAGAGAATGCTGCATGTAATCGACCTAAAAGCAACGCATTTTCTGTTATTAGCGAAAATCGATGTGAGGGTCCAGACCAAATAGCATGCGATCTCTTTTGAAGAATAAGAGCATCTCTTGATCAGGAGGAATTAATGACGTAAGCCTTGGCATATTGATAGCTATATAATCTTTGATAAAGAGAGCCCTACATGGGAATGGCATTAAATTTAAAATAGAACGCCCTGCAAAACCAATGAGTTCTACACGGCCCGAGCGAAAACAATCCTTTTATATGGAACAAGCTGATCTGAAGTATAACCACATCATCATTATTATAGCACCTCTAACACAAATATAACACCATCCACCCCGTAACAGAAACTCTGAATAGGAGCAACGGCTGATATTATTGATAATACATTAAGAAAATAAAAAGCTGTGCTTGAAAACCGCAATTCTTCCTCAAAAAGGAACACGCTGGAAAATAAAGAACTTTATAATCACCATAGGATGAAAGCCCCCTCCCATCATCGCGTCACGTGACGCCCTGTGACAGCTGTAAACGCCTGTCTAGCTGACCGGTTCTCATTCTACAGCATTTCGCTCGCTATTATCTCCAAACTTATTTTACAAAAACGTCAGTGTAACGACATTAATCGGGAACATTAGACTGGCGAAAACAAAGCAATGTCAACAGCATGAAACAAGGCGAAACAATAGGTTTATAGTTTAAAAGAAAAAAAGAAAGTCGAAACAAAAAGCAAGAAGAGGAACTAACAGCGGAAATCTAATTGAAGCACGTTATTGAGCCAGTTACTGGAGACCAAGCCAGCGACAGTGAGAGAGGTACAGAGTCGCCTGAAGGCGGTCCTAAACCTCCAGAGCTCACACCGACCGGATTGTTCAATCAGTTACTGGAGACCGAGCCTGTGACAGTGAGAGAGGTACAGAGAGTCGCCTGAAGGCGGTCCTAAACCTCCTGAGCTCACACAGACCGGATTGTTCAATCAGTTACTGGAGACCGAGCCTGTGACAGTGAGAGAGGTACAGAGAGTCGCCTGAAGGCGGTCCTAAACCTCCTGAGCTCACACCGACCGGATTGTTCAATCAGTTACTGGAGACCGAGCCTGTGACAGTAAGGGAGGTACAGAGAGTCGCCTGATGGCGGTCCTGAACTTTCTGAGCTCACACAGACCGAATTGTTCAATCAGTTACTGGAGACCGAGCCTGTGACAGTAAGAGAGGTACAGAGAGTCGCCTGAAGGCGGTCCTAAACCTTCTGAGCTCACACAGACCGGATTGTTCAATCAGTTACTGGAGACCGAGCCAGCGACAGTGAGAGAGGTACAGAGAGTCGCCTGAAGGCGGTCCTAAACCTCCTGAGCTCACACAGACCGGATTGTTCAATCAGTTACTGGAGACCGAGCCTGTGACAGTGAGAAAGGTACAGAGAGTCGCCTGAAGGCGGTCCTAAACCTTCTGAGCTCACACAGACCGGATTGTTCAATCAGTTACTGGAGACCGAGCCTGTGACAGTAAGAAAGGTACAGAGAGTCGCCTGAAGGCGGTCCTAAACCTTCTGAGCTCACACAGACCGGATTGTTCAATCAGTTACTGGAGACCGAGCCTGTGACAGTAAGAAAGGTACAGAGAGTCGCCTGAAGGCGGTCCTAAACCTTCTGAGCTCACACAGACCGGATTGTTCAATCAGTTACTGGAGACCGAGCCTGTGACAGTGAGAGAGGTACAGAGAGTCGCCTGAAGGCGGTCCTAAACCTTCTGAGCTCACACAGACCGCATTGTTCAATCAGTTACTGGAGACCGAGCCTGTGACAGTGAGAGAGATACGGAGAGTCGCCTGAAGGCGGTCCTAAACCTTCTGAGCTCACACAGACCGGATTGTTCAATCAGTTACTGGAGACCGAGCCAGCGACAGTGAGAGAGGTACAGAGAGTCGCCTGAAGGCGGTCCTAAACCTTCTGAGCTCACACCGACCGGATTGTTCAATCAGTTACTGGAGACCGAGCCTGTGACAGTGAGAGAGGTACAGAGAGTCGCCTGAAGGCGGTCCTAAACCTTCTGAGCTCACACCGACCGGATTGTTCAATCAGTTACTGGAGACCGAGCCAGCGACAGTGAGAGAGGTACAGAGAGTCGCCTGAAGGCGGTCCTAAACCTTCTGAGCTCACACAGACCGGATTGTTCAATCAGTTACTGGAGACCGAGCCTGTGACAGTGAGAGAGGTACAGAGTCGCCTGAAGGCGGTCCTAAACCTTCTGAGCTCACACAGACCGCATTGTTCAATCAGTTACTGGAGACCGAGCCAGCGACAGTGAGAAAGGTACAGAGAGTCGCCTGAAGGCGGTCCTAAACCTTCTGAGCTCACACAGACCGCATTGTTCAATCAGTTACTGGAGACCGAGCCTGTGACAGTGAGAGAGGTACAGAGAGTCGCCTGGTGGCGGTCGTGAACTTTCTGAGCTCACACAGACCGAATTGTTCAATCAGTTACTGGAGACCGAGCCTGTGACAGTGAGAGAGATACGGAGAGTCGCCTGATGGCGGTCCTAAACCTTCTGAGCTCACACAGACCGCATTGTTCAATCAATTACTGGAGACCGAGCCTGTGACAGTGAGAGAGATACAGAGAGTCGCCTGAAGGCGGTCCTAAACCTTCTGAGCTCACACCGACCGGATTGTTCAATCAGTTACTGGAGACCGAGCCTGTGACAGTGAGAGAGGTACAGAGTCGCCTGATGGCGGTCCTAAACCTTCTGAGCTCACACCGACCGGATTGTTCAATCAGTTACTGGAGACCGAGCCTGTGACAGTGAGAGAGGTACAGAGTCGCCTGATGGCGGTCCTAAACCTTCTGAGCTCACACCGACCGGATTGTTCAATCAGTTACTGGAGACCGAGCCAGCGACAGTGAGAGAAGTACAGAGAGTCGCCTGAAGGCGGTCCTAAACCTTCTGAGCTCACACAGACCGCATTGTTCAATCAGTTACTGGAGACCAAGCCTGTGTCAATGAGAGAAGTACAGAGTCGCCTGATGGCGGTCCTAAACCTTCTGAGCTCACACCGACCGGATTGTTCAATCAGTTACTGGAGACCGAGCCAGCGACAGTGAGAGAAGTACAGAGAGTCGCCTGAAGGCGGTCCTAAACCTTCTGAGCTCACACAGACCGCATTGTTCAATCAGTTACTGGAGACCGAGCCAGCGACAGTGAGAGGGGTACAGAGAGTCGCCTGAAGGCCGCACTAAACATTGTGTTTCTTACAATGTTGTGAAAGATAGAACGAGCAGCTGACAAGGATCCATTCATTAATGTGGCAGGAAAGTGAGTCCCACATAGAACATTGGGAAAAGATCATTTTCACAAGATAGAGTCCATCTATCACAAAACGAGGGGGTTGAACTATTTTCCATCCCAGGATTTCTATATAAATCTAAACCTAACTTAATCATTTCGCATCTACCACATACATTTTCTTCTTTCTTTTTTTTAAATGACCATACTGATAGGCTCGCGCGAAATGCCGTGTCACAAAATGAACCATACATCAAGCTTCCCGCAAGCATGTCTTCGAGGTTCAAGACACCATCAACTGATCAAGGACGGTAGAGCCGCGGGTCTAACATCGCGGACTACTCATTTGTAGTCTGGTCCGAATGATCTCCGCCACGGAGCCCTTAAGCGTCTCCCAATTCATTAAACGGTTGTATCATGGGGCTAAAACTACTCTTTTGTGTTCGCCGCCTACACGCCCTTATAGACCTATCGTACTAAGGGTGGGTCTTTGGATGCACCCAAGCAAAGCAAGCAATCAAATTCAGCTATAACATGCATGTACACGTCTACGTAGATCTCACTTTTGACTCATCATAATGTGGAAAAGGTTGAAGAGTGCAGCAGCCCGTCGTTTCCAACTAATGATCCCCCAAGCTTGTTACTCTGTTTTGCTTGATTCTGGAGCAACGGATGCCAGATGTGGCACAGCGCCTGGGCGAGCGTGGTGTGAAGTCCTTGACCTTTAGGAAACTTATAGATCTACAGAGAGCAAAAACTATAAGCACTTGAAAACGGCCAGACGTTTGTGCTCACACTGTCGGTTACAAATGGGTCAATAAGTCTCTTGAGGACTCAACTCCACTACAGAAATCTACTGCGTCCAAGCATGATAGCATTTTGCACGGCTTCAAATTAACCATGAGACAAATTAAAAGTCTGACTTATCATTCAATCGACACAAAACTGGTTATGTGCGTCTCTTATATCCTCATAGTGTTAAGCTTAGGCACAAAATGCAGCACGTTTAAAGTGTTAAGTCATCAAAAAGATTGTGGAAAGTGATCTAGGCGCCTGCCGCCAGCCGCCTATGTAAAAGTTTTCACCATCTGCAATGCCGCTTCTCCAAAGTTCATGACATTAAAAAACAAAGGAAATAAATGCAGCAATCGGCAAACAGCTCCGCATGCACAATTTATACAAAATTAATCAAATATTTAACGCCACTTAGAGTGCAGTGATCAAATAAAGTTCGCCGCCATTCTCTGCTCATTCGTGCGGGTGGTCCTAGGACTTCACACAGGGTCCTAAGACTTGTTAAAGCTCAGTGGCAACCTGACCTGTAGAATCACACGCCAGGCATGAAAACCTGGTAAATTGTTTGTACTAAAATAACTAGATCAAAGTTCTTATATGGAACACTACTAAAGCTATTTCAGAGAGAGAGAGAGAGAGAGAGAGAGAGAGAGAGAGAGAGAGAGAGAGAGAGAGAGAGAGAGAGAGAGAGAGAGAGCATTTCGCAATGCAAACAAACAGCTCCCCACCTAGAGCTGAGTCATGGAGCACCAAGAGTCCTCTTAAAATGGCCCGGCTTTACAAACTTTATGCGTTACTTATGAGACATTGAATCATGCACGAAATTTGAAAGTATTTAAGTCTAACCAAGACAGGTGCATACACACACACACACACACATATATATATATATATATATATATATATATATATATATATATATATATCTGGGTCTCTCGTTTGATCTCCTATTCTGGCGAGTTTTGGGGACTACCAGTCCCAATCATCCAATGTGAGAAAATGTGCACTGTATAAGAAATGGCGGTATTCGTTGGCACAGGCAATACTACACTGATATTCAGGTCAACGCATTGCTGCCCATGCCAAATTTTAGCTTCCCACTGTCCGAGATATTCACGATAACCCTTGGTCAATTCAGTCAAGAGAGAGAGAATCGGGAATGCGTGTCTCATGACTTAGAAAAATCAAACTCATTGTAGATGACGACGTGCGGTACTAATAACAGCCGATCAGGCGCTGTTTCCACCAATCCCAGGCCCCACTGCAGTGCTGTTAGATATCGATACACACTATTTGTACTGCACTGCCCGACAATCTGGACATGAAATGACAATCACATCCGCGTGAAGGAACTCTACAAAATTAGTGTCCGCGGCATGCGGCAAAATGACGAAAAAGGTGCAAAACAGGGAATGGACGGTGTAAATTATGATTAAGACACAGGAAACGCCTGGAACCATCGGTGAAACATAGAGGTAATAGTGAAAAATGGATAACTATAGTCTAGACATAAAATGATAAATAGACAACAACATAGGCCCAGATTAGTCTGATCGCAGTCCTAGTGAAAACTGAGAGGAAGAGAAGTCGCTGACAAACTTGATGGAGGGCACAACATCCAATCAAAACACACACAAAAGCCTCTCCGTGATGTACTGCGCTTGAAGCAAACAGCGACAGCAGACAGTATTTTCCTCCCTGGGAGAAATAAACGGTTACCCATTCAGAGACACACGCGATACAAGTTAATCAATACTTTCCAGCTCCTGTCACCCTCTGAAGCAATTCCGAACATGAACTCATGAACCAAACATGATATTGTTTGTAACGCGCTAATCAGAAAAAAAAGCATTGATTTCAGATGCTCTTCTCTCAAACTCTTTCTGTCGAAACCGTATAAGGAATTCACTAGCAAACCAGCGGTAAGGTAGGGTGTAAAAATGACTTAGGCAAGAAACACACACAAACTCACATCTCTCTCTCTCTCTCTCTCTCTCTCTCTCTCTCTCTCTCTCTCTCTCTCTCTCTCTCTCTCTCTCTCCCTCCCTACCCTCCCCCCCTCCTCCTACCCCTACAGCTTTAAGCTTGCCATAACATAACCAAGCCAATCAGAAACAAACCCCCTGCAGGACACTACAGCCAGGAGCCAAGGGAGAGGGAGAAGCGTCCGGAAATCTCTACCATCGCCTCATGTAAGAAGCGAATTAAAAATTCATTTCCCGAGCTGAGCGAGTGTTGCTGGCCCGCACGGCAGCACCTCGGATATTCGGGGGTGTTAAGATTTCACTCACGCTTCTCCATCATTCCCACGCGGCGAAAGTGAGCCTCTATCTCTGACAAATGATTGGGGATGCTGGGTGACTCGAGGCCTACTATAACTGTGTTTTTAAGTATTCCTTAGGGAACTCGAAGATGTTACTCAAGACTCGATTTACGAAATTTCTCCCAAATTCGAAGCTTCCCAATCCTTGGATTCGGATACCGAAGCTCCCAAATTTTAAAACTAGGAACCAAATACTCTATATAAAGGCGTAAACAAAAAGGATCTCGTTAAAATATCAAAAAAAGGGAGTTGAAATTCTTCACATTAGACTTTCTATTTTAGTGCACCATCACCTCCATCTCTCTCTCTCTCTAACTAACCATAGATCTCAGTATTGTAGACAGCACCAGTGCTGAGGCGATCGATAATCTGCCGCTAGGAGATCTAGAGGCTAACTGTTAAGATGTTTTCCATCGGAACTTCACTGGCGACTCGCTTTGGTCGCCCGAGCAATATAAATCTGGGCTCAGCAGGGTTACGGCATACAACAATACAGTACCGGTAACCGTTTGATGCATTAATCAAATACACGTACATGCATGCCTACATCATATTTTTGGAAGGAGGAGAAGAAGTAGAGGAAAAAGTAAAAGAAAAAGAAGAAGAAGGAGAAGGAGAAAGAGAAGAACAAGACGAAGACGAAGACGGAGGAAGAGGAGGAAAGGAGGTTGTTAGAATCTTACTGTCTTTACTTGCTCAAAACTTACTGCACGTCAATGCTGAAAGCGTGAGCAGATTTAAGGAAAACTAGGCGTAAGGGGAATAAGCCAGATAATGCTTACAAAATGTAAAATATGGAGAGTTATTTATCTTTGGTAATTTTTTTTTTTTTTAACACGGAGACGATGAATAAATTATTTCATGGCAAAGTATTTTTTGACCATATTATTGTCCTTATTTTCGTTGATGATGTGGGGTTTTATGGATTTTTCTTTTATTTAAAATAACTTTTAAGGCAAGCATAATATCCCTATACTGGATCAAACTTGATGGACAGCAACATCCCTTTTGTTTTTCATATGACTGACACTTCTACCTGATGTAATCATCTAAACCGTACTATAAGTGGACTACACATGTATTTGTATTGATTGGGACACAAACTGTGTTTATTAAGTAAATTACAAATCCCTAAAAGGTAAAATGACGAGCTAAATGGATATTTTCGTCTTTTCCCCATGGAAAGATGATATATATTACAATCCTATTAAGAAAACACTAGAGAAAATAAAGACCAGCAAAGCTGAAGATATTTTAAGTCGTTAACAGTAATAAAACCCACTGGCATGTGTGTCAGTGTTAAGAAAGTCAGTTGGGAGATCTAAAACATTAAAAACTAATTTTTAAAAAATCCAAGACCCACATGCAATAACACTACAGAATGTTCAAAGGCTAAGCTGTGAGACAAAGCTTACTTCAACCCAAACGTGTTTATAATCCGTGTATGATTTGGTTCAGGGAATTAAAATTAAATAGTGCCCCAAAACCCACTCCTTACACTCTCTTTAAAGATGAGTGAGTGGTTCTTTTATATCTAGCTTAGCAAAAACAGGGAATCGTTCCAATCGAACACTGAGTGATAAAATAATTTGCTTTAAAAGTTGAAAAACAATTTAGAAAAAAAAAATGTTAGGAACCGCAGCGCAATGCCATGCAGCAGGCCAAGAACAGTATTGTCCAGTGTAGGCAGCAATAAGAGAAACATGCAGTGTGTGTAACTAGGGTGCATTCTGCCGCCTGTGGTTCTCGGGTCAGAGACATATGGGCTACAGAGAGAGAGGAAGGGGGGGGGGGAGGGAGGGAGAGAGAGGGAGAGGGGGAAGGAGGGAGAGAGAAAGAGAGAGAGTAAGAGGGAGAGAGAGGGGGAAGGAGAGAGAGAAGGGGGAGGAGAGAGAGAGGGAAGGAGAAAGAGAGAGAGAGAGAGAGAGGGAGAAAGAGGTGGAAGGAGAGAGAGAAGGGGGAGGAGAGAGAGAGGGAAGGAGAAAGAGAGAGAGAGAGGGGGGGGGGAGGAGAGGAAGAGGGAGAGAGAGGGAAGAAGAGAAAGGGAGCGAGAGGGGGGGAGGGGAGAGAGAGAGAGAGAGAGAGAGAGAGAGAGAGAGAGAGAGAACACACGAGAAAATAGAGGTCACGTGGGTAAAACAGGCTAAATCATAATGGGGCCGAGACTGAGAGGAAAGCACAAAGAGTTCGAGAATTGTGGCGTGACTTGTTTGGGAGTGACAGTCTGAGAGTTGACATAAAAGAATCAAACAAAGGGGGAGGGGGCAAAGAAAAGTGTGATATGAAAACTTATTTCTCATAGAAGGCAATGCGGAAGAAATAGGAACTATTATGGGAAGGAGATAACGGTATAAGAGAGAAGGGAAAACGGCAGGCTTCAGTACAGAGTGCAGGTGTCGAGGTGAGGTAGTCACAGCACTGGGCACGGCAAGTCCAGAACCAAGGTAGGCACTAAGGCTGACACGCACGCGGAGGGTGAGCAGACTGAGCAGCAACATACCCATCGTCGTCATCGGGATCAGCTGAAGCCGCTGCCGGCTGATGCGGGTCAAACAGATCATGGATGTTGCTATTGCTGTCTATAGTGGCGCTGCTGTTGTTTCCGGTGGTGTCTAAAGATGATATTTGAACAGCCACCAGCGATGGAGGACCGCTCCGTTCTTGGATTGGCTCTGCTTGGCGAGACGGCTCGGAAGATACGTCTTGACGACGGCTGCAACCATCTCCCATATGGACTTGGTCAGGCATAGCTCTAGACCTGGACCCGCTCTTTGCTCTGGCGGCAATAGCAGATATCACTGTTGGAGTTGATCTACCCGTTAGATCTTGGCTGACCCCAAAGGTCTGGTTATGCTGACAGCCGTCGGCGAACTTTTCAGGGATGCCGGGAACTTGCGCCTCGACAGCTGACACCCCAGATGCCTCAGGTTGGGAAGAGGCAAGGGACTGATCACTCTCTTGTGGCCTTCCTACTGATGTCAACGGCGGGAGAGGAGCGGTGAAAGCTGAGGGAAGTCCCGAGTACATGGACTGGAGGGGGGCGAACATGGCGTTTGCAGCAGTGGGAGCATAGAAGGACGCGGGCGGAGGCGGCCCGGGTAAAGCTGGAAAGGCCATGGATAGGGGCGGCACCGCCGGCAGGAAAAAATCGCCCGCTGAGGAGACAAGAAATGCTGGTATGGGCCGTCCATTTGGCGGAGTCATGTTCGGCGCTCCAGCTCCCATGCCCACAAAGCTGGACTGTGGCGAGGAGACAGAAGAGTATGCGGCAGCCACGAAGCTGGGATCAACGAATGGAGACGAACCGGGTATATTTGGCGACGGCGGCGCTGGGAACAGAACTGTGAGCGGTGACGGCGCTGGGGAACTGTGAGCCGAGGTAATGGGTGTGCACACCAAACCCGCTCGCCCACAGCACGAGGCGGCGGGGGAGTCCACACGGGCCATAGTACAACTCAGAGGGGTGAGCCTCTCCGGCCATCCTTTGGGCCTCGTGACCAGGGGACGAGGACGATGACCGGTCCTGGGCATTGATAGGAGAAGAGAGACCAGGGCAAGACACGGGCGTGCATGATGGTAGTATGGTGGAGTGAAATAGTGATGGCGCATTAAGATGATTGAGAGAGTCTTGTCGTTCACAGCGCATGGCGGAAAGGTTTATACTTTATGTCATGGAGTGGATGAAAAAAGTGGGTGAACTATGTAATCATAATAGTTAGAAAGGGATATAAACCCTTTGCCTATATGTATAGCTTTAACATTTTGAAAAGATGCTAATTGCTATGGTTCCGCAAATTTTAGAGGACGGCAATATTTTCGCAAACATCCACAAAGCTGTTCTGACCTGGATTAACGGTTCCGAAAGATATGATCTCACAGAAGTTCTCTGTTTTGAGCCTTGACTTCGCCAAATTCGCTTCCATAAAAAAAAGACAACCCTTTTCTCTTTTCTAAACTTGTGAAATCTAAGGGCTGGAAGACTTTTAACTGACGTGGAAGGGGCGCCATATAACATAAGCCAGATATCTATTAGTGCACCAAATGCTTGACAGAAAGTCAACGATTGTACTAAAATTTAGGGACCACACACTCGCATACAATCTTAGCCATATATATATATATATATATATATATATATAAAAAGTACCAAACTAAAAAACAAATAGTGAATAAATCTAAAGTGAGAAGCGCCATATTTCAGAGAGCATTTTTAAAACAGTACAAGAATTAGTCGATGGGTTGGTCTCTGAGCCAATTCTTTGACCATGCAATTTGGGAGAACAAGAGCAATCTAAGTTCTAACATGGCAGGATATCATGCAAACAATGAAGCTCACCACTAGTTCTAATTTACAAACAGGCTCTTTTTTTAACCAAAGAAAAAGAAGAAGCTGTCCCCTCCATCCCCCAGCCCTTGAATAAAAACATCAGATGAAAAAAAAAAATTACAAGATAAGACATAATGTGCATAACAAAATTAAAGGCAAATGACGCCATGAAGCCTTTTCTCGCCACACAAACTGAGTGTTATCAGCCTATGATATCATTGGTGTACGGCTGAAACAGGTCTAGAACAACAAAAAAAAAATGTGTCACTGGCTGATAATCTTTTAACATCAAATTGCTCCAACAACATGCTTGAAAAAAATTCTAAGGAACTATACCCACCCATTTGGCAATAATGTTCAAAATATCAAATAAAAAAATCGGTAGTCGAACCAATGATATCCACAAGTTCACCAAGCAATGTTGATAATAAAACACACCTTAAACCACGTTGCATGTCATTCCTTGAGGAACAATAAGTCACCATAAAGATAATTAGGAACTGTTTCTTTTTCATAACATAAATATTCACTTAAATATAGCTTAGAAATTTCACCCTAGATCAACTGATTGCATTCCTCACATTCTGCAATGTGAATCAACCAAATAAATACGTTATGGTTGATGAACATGCAGAGCTAATATTGTTGCGCCACAACCATTCCAAAGATCAAACGTCGTATACACACCTGTAAGTAATAAGAGAGACTGAAAATCTTGCTTAATTTGAAACCTTTTCTTTTTTCTCTAGACTGCAATCGTCTAAGAGAATTTGGAGCAAGATTATGAAAATCAAACTAAAATTAACTTTGATTGGATTGGTTTGTGTACAAATAGACCCATATTTTTGGAGTGGGCCAACTGAAACATCAGAAATCAATAATTTACAGTCCAAAAACATTTTGATTAAAAAATAAAATAAAATGAAAAAGTAAGTTTGTATAAATGTTTGGGAAAACAAGAAAAGAAACTGGAATAATAAAAAGACTGATTTGAGAAGTAGAAAACCTGTAACAACGAAATGCAAAATTTTCATCATCCAAGCACAAAGAAATAATATTAAATATTAAACCATTCTGAATTAAACACCAAAAGCTGACTGTAAAATTTTTTTTAGAGGGAGTACCTCTTCAAAAAAACAAAAAGGGATGCAAAAAAGGATATATTGAACGCTACATTCCAACAAATTAACTTTGATAGTTGCCAGATAGGTACTAATAATTACATGTAAAATTACAAGAAGTTGGAAACAACAGGAATGTGATTCCTCAACAGAATACTGTAAAGACATGAAAGGTGGCAAACGCAACATGCTCATGGGGAAAATCAGAAAGACACAATTTTGGTATGAAGAGGATGCTGAGCAACTCAAGGTCATGGCGTTACATGAAAAAAAAAAGACATAATTCATAACTTGATATTGCAATCAATGAGAAATTTGATTAGGATAGAGACGTCTGGAAAGATATGATCCACAATACTGATACTATAAATCTAGACACTTGGTACTGATGGAGGAGAAAATGTAACTTATCTAGAGACTGGCTTTTTTTATCAAACACTATAAACCAACCTCTATTAAAAGAGAACTAGTAAAAAAGATTTTGTATTCATGTATGTCCACATTAGTAAAACACTGATATGGAATAGATTTTGTTTGAAGGTCATCAAAAAGATGATACCTTTTAATCATTGAATGTCACATCCTTTGGCCTGTTCATGTATTTAAATTTGAATTTCCCGGTGATTGTACAAAACACAAGTCAAAATTTACCACTTAACACTGAAATTGTCTTTCAAAATCAATATATATGTCTATGTTAAACAGAGAAATGATAAAAATTTGCAAGAAAAATAAAATCTAATTTGCTTGCTGCCCTTTTAATTCTTATCTATAGTAATAAAATTTCCCCCAAAACAAATAAAAAAAAATATAAGCTGAAAAAAAAGTTCATCTGCACTTAGTGGAATTATCAAAAATATTTTTTGGAGAAAAAAACACATAAAGGATAGATCTCCAAGTTTTCACTGAATGATGCTGTGAAATAGGAGTTAATCAGTAGAGTCAGAAGACCTTCGCCATCCAAGTAAAGGAAAACAAAATTCCATTTTCGCCATAATCTCTGAACATTTCTTTTAAAACTTTCCATTTAATAGTGTTTAGCAATTCTTCCATTTTGGTCAATGTACCTCAATGAAATTTAGCAACATGATTAAGACTCAATCAGGATCCTCTTGATATAAGGACTAATAAAACTGTCTCCTAATAATTCATGAGTAACTTTCATAAACAACTACTACTAAGCCCTAATTAATCATCTGCCCCTATTGGTGACAACCTCATGACTGATCTTCACTTATTTACAGCGCAACTGTAGGATGCATCTCAAAGTATTCACTAAATTAAGATGCTTAGGCTGGTATCATGGGGCTAAGAGGAAATTTAGTTTCTTACTATCTTAGATGATTTATGCTTACAAGATCTCTAAGATGTAAAAAAACAAAACAAAAAACAAACGCCACAATTTATATAAGTGTTAACTTTAAGATGAACTTTTAGCCAGAAGATTTGTCTTCAGTGTTTTTGAGTAAAAAAAAAAACTCAACGGAAACTGTAGGGCAAGTCTATAAAATGATAGATGAATTTTAATAAAATCCTGTCCTTCACTAAATTTGAAACGAAACCCTTTTCAGCCCTTAGTTTACTACCAAAGATAAACAAACTTTACTACTAAGATAATCTGATCAACATAAAATTAAGTGTGCACAGGCTTGTGAGTGTAGGGACAAAAAGTCTAGTATGTCATGTAGACGCAAGACTATTTTGAAGGAAAAAAAAAGAAAAAAAGATTGGGACCTACCTTTCATCATTGTCCTCCTCGTTTCCCTCCAGACCTATGTACATGGTTTCCACTGCTTCCTCCAGTTTCGCTGGGTCTTGAGTATCACCGGGCTCAAGAGTTTTCACGCTGCTTATGCTTTCATCCATGCCAGGTCCCATCTGATCAACCAAAGAGCCAGGCTCCAGTTTTAAATCCTCAGGATTAGCAACAGGAATGCCGACTGTGCCAAGTATTGCACCACCGGCGCCACCTATCACTGCTTGACTGTCTTCTTCAGTTGCAATCATTCCTTGGTGGGGGAGCTGCTGCTGAATTGGAGTCTGAGAATGTGCAACAGCTCCAGGACTTTTCACAGTGAATGGCTGAGCTGGTCTACCAGCTCCTGCAAGCTCAGATTCTAGAACACTAGGTGTTGTTGCCATAGGTGGAGGCATAGACTGACCACTGCCATTGACTGCCGCCATGGTTGAACTTGGTAAAATGATTGGTTGAGATGTTTTTTCCGTACCATTGCCATTGAGAAACGTTGAGGACGGGCCATTTTGAGCATAAGGAAAAACATTGGTGTGGGGCAAACTCTGTACAATTGTTGTAACCCCAGACTGAGCAAGATTATGAAAAGAGGAGCTAGAAGCTGTGCCACCGGCAACAGACATGTGAATTGGCTGTGGATACTGAGTGACAATATTTTGAGAGCCATCTAAGTTGCTTTGTACCTGACTAGATAAAGCAGGTTGTATAGGAAAGAACATATCAGTAAGAATAGGCTGCCCAGGCACCGAGGATGGGTTAATGGGCACTACAGGTGCAACAAATAAATTACTGGAAGATTCATTAACATCATGGACGTAATGCACAGATGTAGATGAGCTAAGAGCGCCAGGCAAAGCTGACTGAATTATACTATCTTCAATGGCTTTTGAGCCATTTAAAGTTACCACAGCTGCAGGTGCTGAATCAAAAAAGTCATGACATACCCATTTTCCACGACGAAATGGGTCTTTGGTTTCAATCCTAACCACTTTAAAACGAGATTGGGAATTCTGATCAGGTCTTTGCTTCATGACTATCGTTGTGGTGCTTGTTACTTCGTCTGGTGTGAGTGGAGTGTCTTGGACGTCAACGTCTAGATCTGTCGCTTTAGAGCTATCATAAAATTCTGAACTTAAATCCTCTGTTTGACTTTCATCTAAACCATCGACACTGTCTGCATCGTTGTCAGTCACTAGATCCCCACTACCTGTGCCGCCTTTTTTGACACTTATTATTTTAAAGGTTTTCTTTCTCGCAGGGTCGGAAGTTTTTGACGGGCTTACATTGGTATTCCTATCATTTTCATCAGAGATAGACCTACTTTCCATGTCTGTATGACTTGCAATCACTCTCTGTGATTCGTAAATGCTTGAAACTTGACTGCCGTTTGGATCTTTGTTTGCCATGCGTTTGCTCACACACAGCTAGATCTAGATTCTAGATCTATAGACCTATACAGGCAAGTCCTACAACATTACAGTAACAAACCGTTATACTGTTTCAGGAAGTATTGTCTCCACACGAGACTGATGCAGATGCACACATCTACTGCATTTTTAAATAAAAGGCACTTAAGGCCTCTTTATCCTCAAACATTCTCTTAATGATCCGTAAGTAATCCAAAGAGAAAACTGCAAAACAAGCTGGACACTTCTATGCTCAGTGTTTAGCCCAGTGACTAATGGCGGACATCATAACAATGCACACTGGGACGGAAACTACGTCATGACCTTTTCGTCAACCTTGTCTCGTGACCTTTGACCTAAAAGTCGAATTTTCTGTGCTAGATTTTTCGTCTGTCTGGTAGCTTACACGGCCCAGTGTGGAATGTGGCTGTCTTTTAGCTTGTTTAGGCTTTTTTTTTGTAGAAGAAACGGGATCTAAACATCCTGCGTGCTTAATTATATTACATCAGAATGTAGTTTCTCTTTTTTTCCCATTTCTAATATAGCTAGAGGATGAAAAAAAAGGCATACTTCTATTTAAATTGAGGAACACCATAATAATGTGAGTTGTGCGGCGACGAGTCATGTTTCCAACTAATTTAGTTAGTGGGTGAAAAGGATTGGTGCTTCAGACTAACCAGGAAACTTCCTAACACAGGTCCTTAAAGGACATTGAATTTGAAACAGTTTTTTTTCTGTATTGGAACCTCCCTCCTCCCCTCACACTGAATTCTTAGGTCTAAATAAATTATGAAGAAAACCTTCAAGACCGCCTTTATGCAAAGGTCATGTCGCAAGCAAAAATATGATGTTAAGTGCCAAGGGCAACATATAGATCTAAACCGTTAAATTCTAAGATAATATTCCTGAATTATTTAGCTTCAAGAAGATCAGACATGAAGACTGAGTTCATTTTTTTTTTCTTAATTTCTTACATAAAACTAAAAAAGCGAGAGGGGGCGAAGGAGAGAGAGAGAGAGGGAGGGAGAGAGAAAGAGAAAGAAAGAGAGTCTGAAATCAACAAGAAATAAAGCATTGAAGGAATCTTACCCACACACAAAAAAAAAAAAAAAAAAATAGGTCAAAGACAATTTTTTTTTAAAAATGACATGACTGTAGAATGGGCTTGAAGCTTTAAAGGAACAAACATAGAAAACGCTGCATCGCGATGGTAAAGCCCAGCGCAGGATCAGGCGCTGTACAGTTTCCTATGTCATGATATTTGGCGCAATAAAAGAATACTCTTACTTCCAAGCTTCTCCGACGGCTTCATTGCTTCGACGGCTTCATTTCTAAAGAATTAAACTTTAATTAATTTTTTTTCCTGCCGCCCGGCGCTGGTTGGAATGGTCCAACTGACACTGTGACAGTCGAGACCTCCTTTTCTTTTGTTAAAAATACGCCTTGACAAATGAATTACAGGTACTTTACCAGACCATCTGTTTGGGCTTATAAAAACAAGGGAGCTTGGCCGGTAGAGGGAAGCTTAACGAGGATACATGAGGATCGAAGGTGGCTCAAAGAGTTAGAGAGTTACTCTCCGAGTCTTTTCTTCCTCTCTCTCTCTCTCTCTCTCTCTCTCTCTTTCTCTCTTTCTTTCTATCTCTCTTTCTGTCTCCTTTTCTCTTTGCCTAGAGAGCGAGGGAGAGAGAGAGAGAGAGAGAGAGAGAGAGAGAGAGAGAGTCAGAGACAGAGACAGAGATAGACAAACAGACACAAATAAATAGAAATGATTTAGCAACTAACAGAGACACATAAGCATGGAGGCACGAGAGATGCACTATCAAAAATGTTCAAATGAAACGAGCGGACACACAAAAATGTAAACATACTTCCACACATACCAACACACACAATCATGTGCACATAAAACAAGAAAAATTAGGCAGTCAGAGAGAGACAGAGGGAGGAGAGAGAGAGAGAGAGAGAGAGAGAGAGAGAGAGAGAGAGAGGAGAGGAGAGAGAAAGATGCAGGCGGTGGGGAGATGAGGGGAAAAAATAAAAGAAGAAAAGAGTGGATGTGATAAGGAAAAGCGAGAAAAGAGAGAGAGAAAGAAGGAAAGGAAAAGTTGAAAATGAATAAAATAAATTTTATCTTCATTGTTCATGTCTTTTCCAATTTTCTTTACAACATTCATGTACATTGTTCCTAGTTGCATTTTCTTTTTTTTTTTATCCCAACCACCCCTCTTTTATATACTTCTGATATCAGTTTGTCAACATGCATTCCTTAAAATTTAAAGAAAGATAAGCCTAGTCTTGGTCTTCAGCTATTGTGTTGCTTCTAATCTGTACGCTGTCTCAACACTGATAGTTGCAAGATTCTCTGCTCACCGATCTTTAGGAAGGGGGCGAGAGACGGAACCTGTTTATCCCTCGTATCACTGCAACTATCACCCTCGGATCTTTGTGAATCTGTTTCTCATAGTGACAGCCACATACCCAAACTTTAGACGGCCTGGTAAGCTTCCCAGTGAACATTCAGTTACGACTCACACCGGGTCAAGTTTAGGTCATTATGGGACCCTCTGACTGGTCCAATGTCAGACATCGCCGCCGGCAATCTCTTTGAACTTTTTTTTAGATTTAACCAAAGTTTGATTTCCTTTTCTTTTCTTTTTTTTTTTTTAAATTTTAGAATCATATAGTTCTAAAATTGAACGTCATTGTCAATTCAAACAGCAATAAGCATTTTTCAAAATCTTATGTGAACCTTATTACAAGCCTTTTGTAATACCATTTACAAAAAACGAGAATGATGGACGATCTTTATATTAGCTATTATAATTCATTCACTAAAGATTTTCAAATTCTTAGAAAGACGAACAATTTAAGGGCCACAAACACAATCCAGAGCTACAACCACAGCTTAAAACGATGCGCGTCAGTTTTAGCCCTACGCCATGGGGACCAAAGTCTTGTTTTGTCGGTGGGCTTTCACTGGAGAAATTTAGTGCCACATCATCTTTTGTGAAGCCATAATTATATTAAGAGAAATGAATACGGTATTGAATAGTAATAGTAAAAAAAAAATCTAGAAAAAAGCGATGGAAGGCCGCAAAACATGGACTTTTAGACAATAAGGAAGACCACTCTGTCAGAAAGAGATGAGAAGAAGAAGAAGAAGAAGAAGAAGAAGAAGAAGAAGAAGAAGAAGAAGAAGAAGAAGAAGAAGAAGAAGAAGAAGAAGAAGAAGAAGAAGAAGAAGAAGAAGGAGGAGGAGGAGGAGGAGGAGGAGGAGGAAGAAGAAGAAGATAAAGAAGAAAAATGAGAAATAGATGAAAAGAGAGGATAGAGACAGCTAGCAATAATCAAGACAAGTCAGCGAGCCAGACCTTGACAAATAGTGTGTGTGTCTATGTGTGAGAGAAAGAGAATGAGAGGAAGATGAATAAGGAAGATGGGGAAAGAAAAAGAGGAATAAGGGGTCGCGAGAAAGAATGAGAGGGAAAAAAACGTTTGAGACGTATAGATCGATTGAAAGGATAAGGCAGTGAAAAGGATACAAAAAAAAAAGAAATAAATAAATTTAAAAAAAATATAAGATAGGTAAGAAGAAGAAACATCCTAATGTAAATTTCCAATGAACAATACACAACAGTGTCAAGTAGAAAAGGACTAAATTTTGAATTCGCTATCGTCAAAATCGCCTTTGAAAACATGTACCTCTCGAGGCAAGCCAGAAAAAAAAATGGAAAAACACAACTCTCTTTCAAGCCAAACCTGCAAGAAATGACAGATTCAAAATTTAATTAGGGCGACACATATTTCTAATTATTTTAATTCATTCACGCCATCAGCTAAGATAAGCTTTCTACATGTGTGAAGCGTATGTAAATACACATGGGAAACTATCATAAATGAGATCTCAAAACTGAACTGATACTTACCGTAAATACCTAAGGGACAATAAAGAACTACTTCTAATTCCGCGAGGATTTGATCAAAACGTGAACACTTCTTCCGCCTTGCTCTCGGCTTTTTCACAAGTGAAAAATAGTGTGAAGTCATAATTATGACACCACTGGTTTTGGACAAGAGAAAAATAGTGTGAAGTCATAATTATGGCACCACTGGTTTTGGACAAGAGAAAAATAGTGTGAAGTCATAATTATGGCACCACTGGTTTTGGACAAGAGAAAAATAGTGTGAAGTCATAATTATGGCACCACTGGTTTTGGACAAGAGAAAAGTAGTGT